>JAHPZR010054783.1:10000-26626 GCA_019787425.1 Platygyra sinensis | reverse complement strand
AAAGTAGTCTGGGGATCCACTCGGTTATCGCCTCGTGGATCCACAGCTAAAACCCAGGCCCATCACCAGAAGACTCATGGAACACCTGGAGGTTTAAAATTGTTTGCTAACGAAAAGGCATGTTTTCATTGCTTTTTTGGGTGAATGTTTTCTTCAAAATGATCAATCTCTTCACTATTTTTGCTTTTGAGGATGGTAAGCAGTTGCTTTCTTGCTTGCATGGTCATGGAGCAACTTTCTAGTTTTATGCGGAAAAATGCCCCAAGGATTCGAAGGATGTGGAAGTAGGCAACTTATGTGGATCCGCACCACCGCATCCTGTCATATGCCCTGTGACTAATGTTCTCTCATAGGGCATTGGGCCATTGTTGTGAGATCTTGTGAGAGCTGCTTCCCAAAATTGCACTGGTTGGGAGTTCCCTATTAGAAACCTGAAACCTGGAGATTAAAACTTATTAGTATGACACCCAACTAGTGGACTAATGCAAATCCTACAGTTTAATTAGCTACGCTACTAGTGGACTGTAGTCCTTGAGTAGTGGAATTTGCGGTTTTTTCTTTTGTTTTATTCCCAAATATTATATTGTCTTTCTGACTAGTTGGATGATACTAAATTTTAAAGTGAAAGACCCTTCGGCCTCAAGGGCCACAGGGTCAATAGCCCATTTGGCTTCACCTAATGGCAGGTCGTATTGTTGCAAAGCAAGTTTGTTCAGTAATATACATGAAAGGCAGAGATTCAAACTTAATAGCAAGTTTGTTCAGTAAATATACAAATGTACATACAAGTAAGCTAATTAAGGTTAAATCTGACTAATGACCCTGGCAATTGAGGCATTCTGAAAACTCTTTTTGGAAGAAGATCACTCTGCAATATTGAGGATGTGAAAGGTTCTTAATAGTAAATACTTAATTCTTGCTCTTGCTTTGGAATGCTTTGCTAGATTAAATTGCTTATTAATATTATTATTGAGCCCCTTTTGTATTTGCCCCAGACAGGCACTGCAGCATTTGTTTTGGATGGTCATCGAAATGTTGTGCAGGCATGTGCATTCTCTGTTGACAGCTCAACTGTGGTAAGTTACTGGCGAGAAACTGGTGCGTTACCATTAGTTTCACAGTGTGATCACTTTGAGATCTATATAGATTGCAGTGACTGCTTCCATTTTCCATTTCCATTTTATTTTTCCATTAGCCACACAAAAGATACAATATAAGAAGAAAAATAACTTACAGTTAGTCTTTGACATATCCCTTATAGACTGCGAGCAGTCTCTTTCTTTTCCTAGCGTATTCCTTACAATTAATTAGAGCTATCGAGTAGTTAACTGAGGTCCGCGCGTGGAGGATTTCAGGGGCAAAAACCGACTACTCGTAGTCTATATCCCTTATAAAACATGATGCAAATTTCTAGCGTCATTTTTTTATGTGTCTTGTAATAATCAGGCCACAGGTTCTTGGGACTGTACGGTTCGTTTGTGGCCCCTAACAGATGGCAAAATGAATGTCACATGTTTGAAAGGACACACAAGTAACATTCATGCGGTGGCATTTTCTTCCAATTCATTACTGGTTAGTACATGAACAGTATTTTTCTCCTAGTGTAGCCACTAAGTGCAAAAGTAATTGTGGGATTTTATTATATGGCTAGCTTCGTGAACAGGCAAGATGAGCCAAATCGTGCGCTGTGATTGGCTACCTGAGCAGGCAAGATGGAGCTGTCTTTCCTGCTTGGGACTACCTGCCGTGTTCCGCAAGAAAAAATTCCCCAAAAGCCAAATAATAAAACCTTTATTGACCAAGCTTTTTCAATCAAGAGTGACCCCACACATGGTCAATAACCCATGCATACAGTGGAATCATAGACCCATATTATCAACCTTTGAATGGGCAAGTCAAACATTAAGTTTGCTATTTAATCAAAATTCCATACATATCATATTAAAAGTACTATTCTACATACTGTATGTTATATTGCACTTGCAAGAATGTCTCAACTTTCTGATCATTTTAGCCTGACAATATTCTTAAAATGTTAATTTATTTATGTTATTATTAGCAGTTCTTTCTTTTTAATTCTGTTCTCTTCACGCTCAAAACAGTTTCTAAAATCCAACTCCGGCTTGTACATGTAGCATTGTTTCTCGATCATTTGTGGTTACATTTCTTTGTTCTTGCAGGCCTCAGCATCATGGGACAGTACCCTCCGACTTTGGGACACCCAGTCAGGGAACTTGTTGCATGTATTAGAGGGACACACTGGCTGGGTTCAGGTAAACCCAGTTTAAGTTCTCTTTCAGATTAACTTAGGGTAATTAGAAAACGATAAAGCAAGTGAGTCACGTTGCATCAGTGAACAAGTTTGGTCCTGTTTCTCATTGGTCGATAAAGCAGCTTGTCGCCAAAAGAATAGTAAGTGTTTTCAATCATCCAAAAAGAGCCGTTGGTTCTGTGGACTGTAATCGAAGTATGATTTCTTTTCTCTGTTTCAGGCGTGTTCTTTTTCAGCTGATGGAAAGCTTCTTGCATCTGCGTCTGATGATCAAACGGTATGAGTTCTGATGCAACCCATTTGGTGAATCTTGTTTTCCTTTTGGAAGCTTTTTTCGGTTTACGTACAAAGCCAGAGCTCCTTGGTGTATTTTCTTTCAAGATTAACTGTTGTTTTCGAGGTTTAAATAGACTTTTTTGTGACAGCAGCTTTGTTTCCTAATGCTTGATTATCTACATGTAGTGCGATGTTGTCTCCCAGTTGCTTACTTAAAAACGAAGACAGCTCGAGACTATTCGCTAATACTTGCAAAGTTTATAAATTTTATGTATTTTGGAACTTAATCTTTCTTGGCCAATTCTTTATACATGTACATGATACATGTATTTCGTTAATTCACTGACGTACATGTATACACGTATCACGACAATCTACATACGGGTATTTTACGAACTCGTTTAGTTGATAGAGCACTGCTCTGGTATCACAGAGGTCCTGGGTCCGACAAGGCTCTTTTTAGTTCAACTCCATAAGTTCCTTGCAAAACTGCGAAGGTCTCTTCTGTCAATTATGTAACATTTTTCGAAAAGGCTGAAGTTAAGCAGGAGTCTGTGTAATTGTTTTTGCGGTCTTCTCTTTAAGCGAAGTGTATATGTTTTTTTAACATTTCAGGTCCGTGTGTGGGATACGGAAACTGCGAAGTGCATGAAGGAACTTGAGGTAGCGATAGGTAGTGATGTCTTACCAGTCACATTTGAGGCATTGTTTATGCAAAATGAGATTACTAGACGCTGTATGTATGCTAACAATCTACCAGGCTTCACCATCAGGCCGTCTCTGGCCTTTCAACTCTCTAATCGGTGTTTGGAATCAGTTGATGGAACACGGTCTTTATGGAATAGACACAGAAAAATAAATTTCTAGCCAATCACAGCGCGCGGAATCTGGACTCTTTTACATTAAATGATGTTTCTGTTTTTCTTCAGTGCGATACAGATGAAATTCATACTTGCTGTTTCACTCCCAATGGCTCGGTATTCGCGTCTGGACCAGCAGAAGCCGAAACAACTATTTGTATTTATTAAATATGACGATATTGGACAATTTAAGTCTGATGTAAGTCGGACTTGACACTTACATGTAATGGCCGCCAGCTAGAGAGATCTGGAGGAGCTATCTTTGTTTACAGACCACTTAAGTAGTTTGCACCTATAGTACCAGTAATTGGTAAACAATTGTTCATGATTTATTTCTGATAGTTGATAACTTGAAAAAGTTAAGCTCACAAATGATACTACATCATACATTCAACCAAACATCGATCACTAGACTAATCTGCCTTTTTTATTATTTTTTTTTGTTGTTGTGTGTGTGTGTGCATCTGTGTTTTGTTTGAACTGTAATAGCTCCAGTTTTGTATGGTTACATGTAACTTACACATGTAAACCACAAATATCGCAGCCACAAGCAATGTCAAAATGTTTTGCACAATACAACAAAAAGGTTTATTTAAAACCTGCACAGTTACGTTGGTGGTAGATAATTTATGTTCAACATCACTCTTACTGTAGACACATTTACAATGTCGCTATTGATAAGCAAATAAATAAAGTTAAGAAAATATTTTTTACAATAACAGAAATTAAGCCTTCTGATGGCTTTCCTCCAGTTAGTGCTTGAGGAGGAATTCAATATTAGTGGCTTGGGCTGAAGTCTTGCCACTTACTAGTCACATGATTGCCTGAGTCTTGCAGATCGTGTTTCATTCCTCACAACCCGGTTTAGAGCGATTTTCAATTGAGTGTCGTAAAACCAAACCCAGAGTAATCGCTCTAGCCAACCATAAAGGATAAGGCAATACAGCGAACCAATCAAAAGTCGAAGCACTTACATGTAAAAACAGTTCTAAAGTCAAGATTTACAAACAATGAAAAACCCAAAGTATGATCAGAAAAGACATGAAGTCGTCCTATGAATTCTAGTCAATAGCGGCTAACTGAGCAGTTCAACAATCCACCGTAACCTGTCCCTTTGCCTTTTCCCGATCCTTTTGCATGATAGAATTTAGTGGTCACGAGAAACTGTTTCTAATTTTTAGCCTTTCAAAATTGGATGAAAATTTGTAAAACTGGTAATATTATTTATAGCCGTATCAGCGACAGACATTGAACTGTCTAAATTTCACTACGTGATCAGGGGCACCCCAAAAAACATGACAAATAGAACTTTCAGTCTTACTGGCAGAATTGTTTTTGTTCTGCACTCTTAAGGAAGCATGTAAAAAGTTCCGCTTTGGGTCAATCTAACGAATATTAGTAAAATCCAACGAGTGGTCTATTATCAATGCTGCGTTCTGATTGGTTGAGCTACTAGTAGGCTATTTGTTATAGCCCACTAGTAGCGAAAAGCGCCGGCTTTGAAAACCAAAACAATGGCGGCTGAATCGCTTTAACTAGCGAAAGATGTTTTGTCTCGATATTTTTTTGACTAACTATTTGGATTTTACTAAAACAATTATTCCTCTCGCCCTCATGGCCTCTGAGTCAATAACCCATTCGGCCTTCGGCCTCATGGGCTATTGACTCAGAGCCCATTCGGGCTCGAGGAATAATTGTTAAATATGCGACTGTTACATTCGCTTAAAGCAATCACTTAGCAATCTAAAACCACACTTCAGTATAAATTATCAGGATTCATTCGACTGTTACTTAAAATCGATCATTGTTCACATCTTCGTAATCCAAATTTCCCTGAAAGAAACCACCTTGAGTGGTGGCATTCAAGGATTTTATCACCATGGGGTCAAACGAGAAAGCCACAGAAGCAGACGGGTGGGACCGGGTGCTAGGAGCACCACTGCCTGGGGTGTCTGGGAAAACAAAACTCCGATCATCAACAGGAGTGTTAATGTTGGAGAGTCCACTCTCAGAGTCGGCGTAGTAGCTGTTTGTTGGACTCAGCTGACTGCAGATTGGAGGCTTGTGCATCATGGAGCGCAGCTCCTCCTCGCATAACTCCAGAAGCTCGTGTACCGGGGGAAAGCTGGGTTGCATGAAACCAAAAGAGAACCTGGGCCCATCAGCGGCGTCGTGCATAAAAGGCGACACAGGCGCACTAGCCACCTTACGTATGCCGAAGAACGACCTGGGATCGAGTGACGCTGACTGATTGAAGGTGTCCATTTGTTGCGCAGCACTGAAAGTGGGAAGCCCTGTGGCGAAATCAAGATTTCAACATCAGTTAATGATCGAGATTTTGACCAAAAGAGGAACATATCAAGTACATTGGAGGAACGTCAGATCTAAAGGATAGGCCAAGGCAAACCATCCGCCAACTTGAGCCAGCTTGGCCCAAAATGGCGGAACAGAGCATTACCGCGATCGAGCGGCTAGAAAGAATTGCTTCTCGTCCGGGTCCAGAATGCTACTCCATCGAAAGAAATGACAGCCAAGGGGATTTAAAAGGTTATAGCACAACTTCGCAAAGGCCTGACCCAAGACATAAAATATAAAATATAATATTCCAGTTTTCTTATGATTCATCTTATCTTCACTTGTAATGATGTAATTGTAATGATGTAATTGTAATGATGCAAATTGAGTTTACAAAGGCAGCACGCCCTTTACCTGAGTAACTTAACGCGTCATCCTCGAAAGAGATCTTGTCGGAAACTTGAATCCCTGGAGAAGACGTAGTAGCAATTGTGGAGGACAGATCCAGGGACAGGCAGCGCCTTTTGGCGAGTTTTTTCAATTGGTTTGCCCAAGGATTCTTACCCTTCTCAGACAGACGTCTCTCCTTTGCGCGACGATTTTGGAACCAGACTTGGACCACGCGCATATCGAGCCCAGTCATTTTGGAGATTCTGAGGCGCTCGGTCAAGTCAGGTCGAGGGGTAATGAGGTAGACTGATTTCAGTATCTTAAGTTGTTGAGGTGTGATAAACGTGCGCACTCGCTTTCCTTTGATTGAAGTCGACTCATTGGGCGACGAAGGGTTGGAGTCACCTGAAATGGTTGTATTCAAGCGTTTGATTGAGAATCTCTACAACATCATGACCAACACATGGTACATCGTGTGGAGGGTGATCGCAAGAAAATTACGAGACTTTTTTGAAAAACAACGGAATACAAAATTCAGCACCACTAAAGACTGATACCTAAGACCATCGGAAATGTAGTTATAATTAAATCAAACTTAGAACTGTATACGCTGTTATGGCTTAGCCAGTTGTGCTCCTTAAGGATCCGGTAAATTTCGTCGGACTTAGACGATTCTTTGAGTCAATTATGCACTAACTTAATATTTTTCCTTTCCCCTTCAGACAAACTGGCTGCATTTGAATAAGATTCTGTGATAACCAAACTCAGTCTTCTGCATTCAGACCAAAAACGTATAGATGCCATTACAGCCTACGTTTCTTGGTTTTTTCCACCCCTTGCATAAATTGCGTCGATGCACAGGAAAAATTAATAGAAATCCCTTCAATCAATTTGACGTATAAATATAACTATTATATCAATTTTATATAAAAAAGAAAACGACAAACAACTAACAATGCAAATTCAAGATTCTAATCTCTTCGTAATGGTTAGATTTATACTTGTACAAGCTAAAGACGGATCGTCTACTCGAGTAAATAGAGGGAAGCCAGGGCCTCCAGTTATTCAACAATTGCCAATCATAGTTCGTTTGCTGTTGTCATTAGAAATTGTCCTGTACCAGTTCAGCTAAAACTTTCTTTTTACAAACTGTTCCCATTTTCCAAGAGTTTTTGGCCGTATCAAGTCACGTGACGTAATTTGCATAAGTTCGACGGGTCACAAATAATCACTTAGGAGATGCCAAAAGGTTATGTTGTTATGAAAGTAGAGCACCCCTCACTTTTTTCAGGATAATAACTGCTCACCCAGCCTTAGTACCCGAGTGTCTGAGACCTGAACTTGGGTCAAGTATGGTGATTCAATCGAAGCTTAATTCGTATAAAAACCGGAAGAAATACGGATCACTCGTCCCGCGAATTATCCACGGTATAATTCGTCTGTCAAGACCAACAACTGTGAAGTCTGTGATATTTTTTTCAGGAAGGTTCATCCGTCTGATTGCCCATATTTACGCTCAGTCGAGCGGTTGTTCCAGCCTCTGTTTCCAGGCGCTCTCTGGAAAACGAGCCCGCACCTTCTTGGGAAAGAAGTTAGGAAACCGGACCCGATAGAGAAGCGGAAATCGAGGCGAATCAAGAGACTGGCCGCGAAATTTTCTTTCTGAAATTGGGGAAGAAGAAAAGGAAAAGGCAAAACGTGACCTCCGATGAATAGCTTTCAGCGAAAGCAACACATGACAGTTTTTCAGGTGTTCCCTAATTGCTCGTCTTCCACCTTTGTCCTTTCATTCTGTTAAGCATTTCTGAAAACTAATGAGCTGTTTTGTTTCTCAGTAGTGCTTGGACCCGTGCTTTGCAGCTCTCATTGTCGTTTCTTGGATTTGGACCTTAGTAATTGTCTCTAATTTCCCCTAGCTCAGAAGAAAACAAAGAAAACGCTATATGTTTAAAACTGTTCCGTTTTCATTTAAAAGGAACACAAGATCTTGAAATAATTTCCTGGACGTTCACTGATTAACGGGGTAAATGCTAAAAAGAAACTATAAATCTGAACAAACATTTCTAAAAACAAAGGACGGGGTTTATCTTTAGGAATAATTTTCCTTCAAGCATCGCCGCTTTTTACACTCGATCGAATTGTTTGGAGCAAAACTAAATACGCAGTGTGATGAAAAGATAGCCATGCGCAAGACACAGTGTACTCATTTTGACACATCCATTTACTGAAAGAAGTAGAAAAGCCAAGAAATAAATGTAAATAAATATACTGAATAATCTCTTCAGCCCTTCGGTTATTAAGTCTGCTTTTTCACGCAACCGTCTGCTATAACCATTATTATACAAAAATAAATGTTGTATCAACTCTTAAGCCTACCTGAATATTTGCTTTCGTCAAGGTCCTGTTTGCAGATAACTCTTCCATCTTCTAACAAATAAAACAGATCACCTGTGGAAAGCTGTCTCTTGCACGTAACACAGGTGAAGCAGGTGATGTGGTACACTTTGTCGGCAATTTTGCGCACGCTCTGGTGAGGGGAGACACCTTCTTGGCAAATCGAGCAGGTCTTACCGTACCGCCTGCAAATAAGAGTAACAGAAATCACTATAATTTTAGTTGTCAAGAATGGTGTATAACTACTTCAGTATCGGCGGAAACTTTGCTGCCATTCAGTTCTAAAGGCGCTAAACGGTTATGTTCGCCTAGTCTTCAGGTGTCCTTGATGTCCCCGCGGTTTTTTTTCTTTGGACTGAAAAATATTAATGATAATTGTACCAGACAAGTAGTATTGTGCGAGCGTATTTCTGGCTACCTCACTAGAGCTCTTTTCTTTCACTTTTCTTTTCTTTTCTTTTCTTTTTTCTCGAAATATTTCTTGACTATTAAATTACGGCAGGGAGGACCTAAGTTAGTTTTTTTTGGACTGAAAAATATTAATGATAATTGTACCAGACATGCAAGTAGTATTGTGCGAGCGTTTTTCTGGCTACCTAACTGGAGATCTTTTCTTTCACTCTTATTTTATTTTATTTTTTCTCGAAATATTTCTTGACTATTAAATTACGGCAGGGAGGACCTAAGTTAGTTACAACTGATCATTTAAAAATACTGACTTGGCTAAATGTCAGCGACGTATTTTTAAAATCAAAAATGGGACTGATGCAAATTGCTGTAATGTAATAGTCTAGTTCAAGAAAGAGCAACATGGGAAAAGAAGCCAAAACCCTAACTATAACTGGAGTCTCGCATAATCTGACTACATGGCTAAAACTTTCCGTATTTACTAGTTTTAAAATGGTCTGTTAATTCAACTGAGCACTGTCTCGAGAGAACCGCAAAGCTTTGCGGGGAATCTGATAAAGTTTTTATCGGAATAGACCAAACAAGTACTCCTGGTAGCTAATACAAACCAGTTCATTATGTCTGCCCATTTCATGTGGACTTCGTTCCATGTTTTCGTACTTCAGACTCAACGCACATTTTATGGCAGTACATAATCAGCATATCGTTTATGCTTTCCAAATCAGTGGAAACATATACTGTCCGATACTGACCGTCCAGTCAGACGTTTGTTGCATGTGCAATATCACTGTGTATTTTTACGAGTTGTGCCGTATTTTGACGAGCCCGTAAAGAGAGTCAAACAAACAACGAGTAAAAATTCTTAGCGATACTACACAACAAAACGTCTGATAAGAGATTTATCATCCAACACGCCAAATTTTTGTGTCTGTGCGGGATAATTTCGCGCCGGTCCTCTGGAGTTCAAATACCGCGTGATAGTTGTACTCGTTTTGGGCGTTTTTTGTAGTCTACGAAGTGCAGTTGGATAATAAAACATCGTATTGTCCAAAAAAACTGTACCCAAGCAAAAAACGTTCAAATCAAAGTGAAAACAAAACAGAAAGGTTTGGTTACTCGACTTTTAGCCCCAATAATAAGCACATTACTTTTCTTTGACCTTGTTTACAATTTTAAGAACCAAATCATTGAAAATAATTGCACGATACAACCAGTTTTATGCATTTTCTGATAAGTAACCTAAGAGATAGCTCGAGGGTTTTCATTGTAACTGAATTAGGCGATTTTCTCGATCAATGAAATTTTGAAACCTAGACTTTAATGCTAATTTAATTGCTGTATCATTACATAACTTTGTTTAGCGCGGCCACGCTAAACCGCGATATAAAATTACGGTGTGTTTTTTTGTAAATACACCCGAAGTATTGACAATGTTATAGAGTGGATGATCGATTATTAGGAGCTTTGAGAAAATCGAAAAGAGTGCATCATAACTTTGTTTTAATAGAGAAACGACGCTAGACCATGATACCAAATTATGAACTCGGGGCCAGCCATAAAGTCAAAACCTCCCCCTCCGAACAATTCGAAATTCAAAGAGCCTCCCATTAAGCTAGGGCCTTTGATAATGGGTATTCGAAGTAATCATTGCTCACCTGAAAAAATCAATCTTGCAGAGTATGTTTCCCTCGCGAAAGAAACACTTTCCTTCGTCGAGTGTCTCCCTGCAGTCACAGCAACGCAAGCAATACACATGCCAGAGTTTGTCCAGTGCCTGAAGGAGGTACTTGTCCCTAATGTCTTCATTACAACCGCCGCACTTTGAGTAGAAACAGTTATCCGCACCTGTCGCAGAAAAACGGATCAGTTCAAATCAGTGCGGCAGGTGGGTTCCTTTACAAATACACCCAAAGTATGCACAATGCTATCGGGTGGACAATATATTGAAATAAAAAGGCGAGGGCTCAAGTCCTTTTATCAGGAGCATTCAGAAAATCAAAAAGAAGAAAAAAGAAAAAAAAACCATTGCCCGCCCACTTTCCCTTTCTAGTCTCCTTTAATTATCGTATATCTAAATGAGGTAGCGCCATTTGATTCCAAAGCTAACCGGTAGAGCGTTTTAAAAGAAAATAAAAGCAAATAATCGCACGTAAAATTGCTTCATGGAAAAGATAGATTCCTGACCAAAAACGATGGTTAGCTTTCACTTTTCCGAAACGCATATGTTTTCTCCTAGCTAAATAAACAACTAAGAACATCATTAGACTTTTGGCTCCCTGTCATAATCCTGGGCAGCTAATGTGGTTAAAGGCGAAAGGTTAAGAAAACAGCAACAGATTGCTTTTCGTGTGTAGTGAGCCGAAAACTGTTGGAAACTTCGCCATTAAAAATGTGTATCAAAAACGAGCCTGTTATCCATGCTTTTGCGATGAGACAGTTCCAGTTAGTCGTCACGCCCTCGTTCATAGTCGAATCAAATTGGCCCGTAACATGCTGAAAAAATATCATATTACAGTTGACTGCGAATCGACGTCTTGGTCCAACCTGGTAATCAGTCATAGAATGGTAATGTTGTTGGAAGACGTGTAATTGCCTTTCAGAGTACTTACCGGCGCCTAATCGGGAATTTCTTCATCCAAAATATTTGTCATGATCAGTATTTTTCAAATGCCCTCCCAATTGAAAATAATTTCATATTTTTTACAGGCTTGTTCCGCGTGGGAGTATATGGTTTCAAAATGAAACTATTAGATGGCTAGAGCAAACTAGAATTGGTTACAGGAACAGTAGCTTCTGCCTAAGTGGGAACTGCACAAATTATAAAACGACATGGAATGGGAAAAATATTACAGTACATACTTGTTTTGATTTCAGCCATTGCCAGATTGAATTTGCAGTTCTTTTCACAGGCGCTCGAAATATCGTTTGTGTCCAACTCAAAAGCAAGACTAGATAATATTTAGACAAGACAATGAATAATACGTAATGGTCAGTAATTAGAGTTAATGAGAGCTTTGCGGATGTGCGTACAATACATCGCGCTGTCTTTCATCCTAGCTCGTTGGGAATTAGGCTCCAATAAGTCACGTGACCCACCAGGTTTTGCTTTTGAGGAAAATAGTCAGGAAATGTGAAAACAGGAAACATAATACTGTAAGGCCATTTCATTGAATGTTGCCATTTTCTGAAAATTAACCGCAATTAACGTCCATGCCCTTTTTTTTTTGTCTATTTTTTTTCTCGACTTGTCCTTGTTTTGATGACGTTCGGACGGTCGTAAAGAACCCTGAATATTTTAGAGGTTTCTTGAACGTATGTAGTTAACCCCAACTTGCGTCTATAGCACCTTGGTGCAAATGTGGCAATTTTATCAACCTTTGAAAGTGACTGCGCAACCATTGAAAATTTTGCTCCGTGAGCAAAACTAACTTGTTGTTGTCCATTTATGGACAATAGATAAAGCGATCTTGACCAGCAATACTTAGTCGCTTTACACTCGGCCTTTTTTTTACTTTGTTTGTTTGTTTGTTTGTTTGTTTGTTTGTTTGTTTGTTTGTTTGTTTTTTTGCAGCCTGCGTATTTATTTGGCAATTAAATAGGGAGCTTAGGCACGCGCGCTTTTGAGACGCAGACGGTAACCAGAAGTGAGCTGTTTTCACTTTTAACTTGCCCGCACACAACCACATTCACGTTGGTAAGTATCTTTTCTCCAGTAGAAATGAGTAGCATAAAAATCTAGGAGACACTACTTTCCTACCACGCGAAATGTTCTCTTCCGGTTGCCGCCGCGTCTCAAAAACGCGCGTGCTTAAGCTCCCTACTCTCAGAGGATTTGAAGAGATCTAAATTCGTTTTACGTTATTATTAAGCAGAAACTAGTTTGTTTGTTTGTTTGTTTTTTCAATTTCGGGTATACAGCACATACTAGTTATGAAACGCTTTCGAGTGGTATCCCACATACATCGCGCTAGTATTTTCTCGCACACGAGCCCTTTAGCCGTGTGCATCTTCCGAGAAAAATACAAGTGGCAAGTGGGATTTTCTATGAGATCCTACTCGCGCTCTGATTGGTCAACAGAGTTGCAAACCTATGTTCTTTTCTCGTGTTCTCCCAACATCCTGCTTGGTTTTTTGCGCCCGTAAACCCCGCATAGAAAGAGTGGTATATTGCTTAAATATACAACGGCTTTCGTCTGTTCTGATTAGCTGTAATTTCTGTGGCGTGGTAGAAATTATGTTATTCTATGATTTTGGTGACCTGGTAAAATGTTTAGTATATTTGACAGTTTTATTTCTTTATGCTGAAAAATTACTCACCCTCATCTCCTGTACGGCTGCAGTCCTGTAAACACTGGTAAATACTGACCAGTTTTAAGGATCAAGGTGCGTGTTTAAAAGATTTGGAGAAATCTAATTCTCTCAAACGTTAGGCACTCAAAAAAAAAACACTCGGTCATAAAAAGGCAAGACTGAAGAGTTTTTATGCTGCCTTGAGGACAAACACAAGAGAACCACTTACAACCATTTCAAAAAACACTAGCACTTACAATTTTCTTCCAGAATTTCTAAGATGAAGGTCAGTCACTCTCTAAACTACTACAGCAGCTGTTTCTTTCTTCGGTGGTTTTTTTGACGGCCATTGTGAATGCGTACTGAAAGTGTGCATTACGAGGGTGATATGAATAACCTAATCACTTGCCTGCTCAGTTAACGCGATCGCCATCAATTTTACCGTGCGCACATAACTTTGCATTATTATTCAACTTTCATACATTGTTCAAATTCCGATTTTCTGATTGGTTGATTTGTACCATGTAACACTGGGTTGTGACGAAACAACCTTCTTGACGCCATTATCGTGGTGTAATAGCCGTGGTATAAATTCAACACACCACTGTCACTCGGCTGACTCAAAGTTTGACGACTTTTGTTCACAGTGTAGTCAATTTGAATAATAATAAATATGTTAACACATTCATTCATTGCTCGTGAATTATCAGGATTTACCTGCACTCGTTCACTAACAATCGACATTTTCAATACCGCACTCGGTGGCCTCGTGCAGTATTGAAATTTCTTGTTCACTGTTTGTTAACTCGTGCAGGTAAATCCCTATAATCTACTCGCTGAGTGTGTTAACCTGTAAATAAACCATAAAAACTTGTAGTCTATTGCTTAAATATTTACAATGTAGCTGAAGTAAAACACGGATAAAACAGCATAAAAGCTCTATTTTTGTGTACCTTCTCTTGATAGATTAATGATACGCCCTTTAAATAATCCTTATAGCTTTGCCAAGTGTTAACGCTACCTACCCCAGGTGCATCTTCAAAAGTTAAGCCCGTGGATTTGCGGTTGGTAGAGCATCTCAGTCTCTTTTATTCTCGTGCCATGGATTGTTGCTTTTGAGATTATCACTAAACTTCACTAAGCATTAGTCGACAAAATAAATAGCTTTGAGGTAAGTTACTTAACCCAATTTAGCCTTGAGGCCGGTAAGGATCTACACTCGCTGATTTCAATTTATTCTTTCAAGCTATAATTCTCAGACTTTGTGACTTTTTCTGAAAAAAAATATCATGAAACGTTTTGGCGCGTTAATTAATTGGGCACGATGATTTTACCCCAGTCTTTGCATTTCTTGCACCCATTTATTTCTTCTTGATATTTTGAGTCAACGTTAGAGAAGTTCTGACGTGTTTTAAATATCTTAAACTCGAAGATGGTAGATCCAAGATGGTGGACAATTACAACATGTATATGTGAGGTTGTTTTAGCGTTCCGCAACGTCGTGATTGCGCCATCTTGGCGCTAGAGGACAGGTGAAGGTTAACGTCGTGATTGACACGTGGTAATCACATGGCTACCTAATATAAAGTAAAACATACTTTGGAGACATTAGATGGAAGAGGGGTGGGGTGTGGGCAAGGCACAAAGTACCTATCCCCAGGCTCTCGAACAATGAAACCTGTGACTTCCCTCTTCATAAGCTGTCATTTTAACCTTTCATCTCTTTAAACATAACGTAACTACTACGGTAACCAAACAGAACACAAAGTAAAAAGCGGTTCATGAAAAGGGCGAAGTTGTTGCTATTTTTTCTGAGTATTGAGCCCCACCTTGGAGCCATTCTTTATAGATTTGTAATAAGCTCAGCGGGGTTCCTGGGCTTAAAAGTGGGATTTTATGGTATTTACTATAATTGGATAAGCAAACAATAATTCAATGGCGTGACAATGCCACGAAGTTAATTCTTTGGAGGGATATTGAATGTCTTTCTTTATATGCTTGTTTAGCTGCATCTCGGCCCCCAGTTCGCGATGATTAACCTTCCACGAGTTAGAAGATCTCGTCCATCCTGGAGATTTCCTTGGCTGGGGTAGGTACAAACTGTGAAAAAAGTCTTAAGTGCTACTTTTCTGGAAAGAGCCATACCTGTAACAAAAAGCATGAAAAGGCATTAGCAACTGTCGTTTTGGAAAAGGTTAAAAAGCCATTTCAAAACCCGTGATAGAAGCTGCACGTGCAAAAAAGCGATTAAAGAAACCCTGCGTCGTACTGGAAGTCTGCTCCACATGGAATGACCAACAAGAATTTGTATGTGGTGATTACAAGAGTAGCAATTTGTTAGCCACAGCATGATCAAACTGAGTTGCTGAGACATTGAATCTAATCCGGTTTACTTCTTAACATTCTTTGTCTCCCACCAATGCAGCTTCAATTGCTGCCCCGGTAGTTTAATTAAACAATTTTCTTGCTAACAAGATAAGAGATAAGCTCTTGCTTTACATTATAGCCCGTGTGGCAGGCGGGATTCGAGAACAAGATATTTCCGTTATTAGATTTCCGCGAGGAAACAAAATTTTATTTGCGCGAGAAAAGTAAAAGAGCGACAGTGAATAAACTTGCATACCTGATGGAATTCGCAGACAATTTATTTTTGGTGGCAAATACGTCATTATATTTCCGCGAGGAAATAAGATGTCATATAGCAAAGAAATTCGTGAGCGGCGACGCCGACTCCTCACAAATCTCCTGTCGGTTTTCTCGCTCGCGTTCACGTTTCCGTCGCCATGACAAGAGCACTCGCGAGGGAAATCCTTCCAGCTACTCAGCCTAATTGTTTTGTAGTCTTAAACTCCAAAATAATAACTAGTATCATTCTGTTTTCAACGTGGAGTTTATCACTTCTACTGTGAACAACAGTACCACCCACTGTCCCAGCTCGAGCCGTCATTTTCCGTCGAAATTGCTATAAAGTTGCTCTCATGGCTGTTCTCGGAGTACTCGTGAGTGCGAG
This sequence comes from Platygyra sinensis, assembly GCA_019787425.1. NCBI lineage: Eukaryota > Metazoa > Cnidaria > Anthozoa > Scleractinia > Merulinidae > Platygyra > Platygyra sinensis. The sequence continues at coordinate 10,431 of JAHPZR010054783.1, read as the reverse complement.
TACAAATTCGTACTTCTTTCTGATTGGATAACAAAAATGAAAATCTCTTCGATTAGAAAAATAACCAGGCTGAACGGGACTGACCAGGGGCACCCAACGACAATTTTCGGAAATATATCTGTTCGGAAGACGATTTGAGATCTAGAATTTGTAAAATTTCTTGATTGCCTGCTTCTCCTAAGATGTTCGAACATCTAAAATATGGTATAATTGCCTACTTTTTAACGGATTTTTACCCTAAAAAGGTCACCTATAATTTTCGGGAGCCTTTTTTCTGGCTGAAATTTTCGAAAAGGTAAGTTTTGATCCCTGTAATTTTCGGATCACTAGACTTTCAGCTAGGAAATCCGAACAGATGAAAAATTTTTAGGGGATAAAAATATGCCTATATCTACCGTTTAAATACCAAAATACTTTCAACAATACTATGT
>JAHPZR010054783.1:0-2500 GCA_019787425.1 Platygyra sinensis | reverse complement strand
ACGCAGTTGATTCGAGAATCTGTAGGTAAGTGGTTCAAGTACAGTACTAAATGGTTTTGAAACTAAGTGCATACGATTGAAGGTTTTCAACGACCAAACAGCGATTTCATTGTCTTAACAAAGAAAGGATCTGAATTTCCACTTACATATTCGGCGACATTGAAATTCGCTCCACTACAAAATCTAACAATGCGCTCGCGGTCAGCGTCTAAAGTACCGCGTAACCGCGCTTGGAGAAAAAATTTCGGCGCTAACGTCGCGTCAGTAGGTTAATTCTCTTCAAATTCAACCGTGTGAAACCCTTCTTTATTTCAGTCCTTGTGTATTCGATGTCAGCCGACTTGACCGATCGATGCATACTGATGAACTCAAGGTTTGAATGATTGCCGGCCAAATCACTTCATTCGCTTTGTAGTAGCAGCTTCCGAGTGACCTGTTACCTCTATTATCAGACATCGATATGGATCGCCTTGGGCACTCAAAACTCTCGAGCGTCTCGATTGACATTTCCAGGTTTAAAAGCTATAAAACAGGCAACAGAATTGTTTGTAGGAACAAAAGTAATACGACTTGTTTTGTATTGGTGGCAATCAAGGAACCATGTCAAAGCTACTGGTTAATTAATTGTTTATTCATTGACAAATTCTTGTTTCGGTTTTTTTCTTTTGATCAAAGCCTCCGTCAATTTTATTTGTTTATTTTCGTGACGACGAAGATTAATTTTCTTTGAATTAAAAGCAGATTAGATAGAGAGCAACCAGTAACATATTGGAAAAAGCTTAATCAGTGAAAGACGTGAAAGGATCCGGACTCTTTTCGGTTAAGAGCTAGCGCTATTAAACTAGGAAAAAAGGAATTAAACTATTTTGCAGCTGATATTTGACAGAGAAAAGGATCATAACAAAAAGACAACAAATTCCTAACACACGAAGAACAAATTAAAGACAGAAAGGAATAAAAGATGACAGTCTTTGGACTGAACTGACCGCCATTTAACTCTTACAAAAGTTTACCGCGTCTGTTGAAAATGTCGCAGGGGTACTGGGAAAGGGAACTGATCAGGTGTCCATTTCCTAAACCACCCTCCAAATGTGACGAAGATTTACAGAAAAATCCTGCCAATACTTCCGATTTCTCGTAAGCTTTGACAAATCAGTCCAATTGTAATAGCTGCCTTATGTTTAAACAACGCACAGGAACTGAAATTAATCTTTTTTGCATTGAGGCACACATATGGAATTCATCGAATTGCTCCACATAAAACATGATTGATTTCGGCGGGCGTGAATTCAGGGAAACGCATGAGATTCTTTCTCTTTATGAAATACAAGATGTATGGGGTAAACAGTAAAGAGTTGTTAATAAGAGCAGTTATATGCTAACGAACAAGGCAGGGTGCTCGTTTTGTAAGTAAAACGTACGCTTGATTATACACGAGCTCCGTGACCAATAAAATCGTTGCTCTTACGGCAAACATTTGCTTAAGTACTTTTCAAGTATGGCGCCGACTGTCTCTTCAAAACAGAATAAGACATGCTAAAGTCCACTGGATGTTTCTGGGTGGAGTTAGAACTTTCAGGACAAAACGGACAGAAGTGCTTGGCGAAAGGACGTTTCGCGTCAATTTGGATAAAGGGATGGCAGAATTTAGCTACTGGAACTCCGAAGTTAGCTTTGCGTGAAAATTACTGCTTTGTGGGAGATAGAGATCTACAAAGGTGAGAATTGAATCTCCCACATGCGCCTGCAATTACCACTCAGTTTGAGGTATTTTTGACAAAAGTTTTACATCGATAAGAGCCCTTGGAACTCAGTGGGGATAAAAATCCATCTTTGACACACTTCGATTTTTCAATAACAGCTCCCTGTCCAAAGTCTGGCAGTCGACAGTAAACTAACAGCTAGAACTAACCGACTTGAATGATATATGCCCCATAATCCATTCTTTGTCCTGTTATTGTTCACGAGTAAGCATAATTTAGGAACTGCGGAAAAGCAAAAAAAAAAAAAAAAAAGAAGAAGAAGAAGAAGAGGAAGAAAATTGATCTCGGCTTACGTTAAATTTTAGCATGTATTAGTACAAAACAATGCGCGAGTCATCAAATGAAAAACTGTCTCAAATTTTTTTTTGGTCGCCATGCTTACTGATTTGTGTCACACAAAAAACTATTCAATCTTGACTCTTGTGGAATTCACATCACGAGCTTACTGGCGAACAAGAGATTATCGAACTGAAGAGTACCTCTGTAGACTACGAGTAATCCCTCTTTCGCTTAGTCCGTCGAGCCGCGTGACTTGTACATAGGAAAACCGCGCAAGAAATGAGCGCGTGAAATCCTGGGGGCTAAAATAAATAAATAAATAAATAAATGAATAAAAATGAATAAAAATAATAAAATAAAAAAAATTGGTTTCCGAATCGATCTGCACAAAAGAAAAGACAAAAAAAAAAAAAAGAGAAAATACACAGTGATAATAAAACACTGTCAAGAAGTATTTT
>JAHPZR010054782.1:0-10000 GCA_019787425.1 Platygyra sinensis | reverse complement strand
AAGCCCCCCCCCCCCCCCCCCCCCCTATTTTGGGTGAAAAAAGAAGAAATGACTTAAGGAAGAAAAACCCGCTGGTAAGTAAAATAGAACTGGTCCCCCCTCCTTAGCTCAAAGTCTGGATCTGCCACTGCAATCTACCCTTGGATTTTAATCCTCTCAGTTCTTCAAATCGTATCTGATACGTGCATTCCCACTTTTAGTAGTCAAGTACTGAAACGGCTTTATCTTTTTTGCCTCTGTGATTCTTTGCATCCAAACGTTTGAAAATCCCTGTTGCAACGCTCTCCATCTCTTGTCCGAAACACGGATCAGAAACCAAGCGAACTCGTCCATTCTATGATAGTGATCAAATATTCAAGGTTGATTAACTGGGAGATGTCCCATCGAAAGCTTCAGCTGCTTTGTGTTCTTCACTCTCAACCTTGTTTCTACTTTCCCTTCTTCGTACCCCTTGTAGTGAGAATGCAGTGGCGGAACTAGGGGAAGGGGCCCGCACAGATGAAAGAAAAACCGGCCGGGCAAGCAAAACAAAATCGCCCCTCCCCCTCCCCTTAGCTCAAGGTTTGGGTCCGCCACTGGAATGCCGTTATCTTCACCCGCTTTCTTTACGAGTTTCGTTCGCCTCAGTAAAACGGTTTGCTTTCTTATTACAGACTGAAGGTGAAGATGATGAGACATATGATGACCCGATGAATGTTGTTCCCAAAACGCCACAGTCGTAAAAGGTGTGGAACTAGGGACGGCGAAAGGAAAAGTGTTCAGTATCTGTGGATTCTCGCGTGGAATGATCAAGGACTCTGATGACAGCACCTAGCATGAGCCTTACTTGTTTGGACAAACAAGATGGACAATTGTGTGCTGCCTCGGGCAGAGAAGTCGCTCACAACCATGAAAATTCTTGCCGTGCTGACGTGAAGTCTTTCGGATAGCTGGCACTGGTTTCTGCTTGTATGATAAAAGGCGGAAACCCTTCAAGTGTTCAGGATCCTTAAGCCTGGACTGGACTATAATTTAGTAGTTGTTAAATCGTATCTTAAACTGGACCCAAGGCAGAGGCCCACGTCTCCCAGCTCTTTTGACATAGGAAGGGCTCTAAACTTTTTGATCAAGAAAGTAACGCCCCTGCTACTGCGAACGACAAGTCGTGAAATATTGACGACCTTGCTCGTGTTAAGAGGGATGATCTGAGATCGACTCTTCCACAAGTTTTTCCAAATAAATATCACCAAACAACGGACGTGTCAGGATCACAGCCCGTGACTATTTTGATATAAGACCATGTGACCTTCAGGGCTGTCATTAAAGTGTCTATACCGCCAAAAAGTTATTTTAGGTTTTCATCATCTCTATAACATCTAAAAATGTCTTCAAACCCAAAAAAGTGAATTCCGATGCTTTTTGCCATAAAATCAAGCTTTAAATTTCCCGCCTTGGCCACGCCCAATGAAGATGACCGCGTAATGTTAGATTGGTGACGAATGACGTCACTTCAGGAATATCTCGAAGCTTTATGCTTTTATTTTGCTTGCTTGACGACCCCATTGCTTCGCAGACTTCAATTGTTTGTTTTTTGGCAAGAAAAACTCCTCACCACTACTGAAACAACAATTACCTAAACTAGAAACCTGCTTTCGTGGGAGATTTACAATATAGGATATACTAACATGAGTTCTACACTGATAACTTTCCCGGCTGTGGTGTTTCTGATTTATTCTTTTGAAAAAGGAGATTAATTTTTCTGTCTTGTCCGTGCAATAAGGTCTTAAAAAAAGATCTATCTGTCCAACGTGCTTAGTCGTGTGCTATCGGAATTTGACAACTGCACAATTACCTCTTGTAATATAGTTTCTTCCGTGACAGATCAAATTTGATTAAAAACTGTTTTTCTCTGCAAGAAGAGAGATTTCCTTTATTTTGATTTCTATTCAGGGTGGCCGTTTTACTAGCAATAGCACCTAATACCCAACAGGGGCGCTGATAAAAATTTACAATAAGAACTAAGATGAACCCAACTTAATACTGCATTTTCTTACAACGTTTGCTCAACATGTAGAATAAAAATCTTTGGAATCTGAATGATGGAGGACTGCTGAAAATTGCCCCATTTTGGCGCTGGTAACTTGAAACGGTGTCGGCCAGGACGTTTCAGTTGAGTCGCGGAAAAAAACTAAAGAGCTTTTTTCTCTGCTGCGCGGCTAGGTGGACGTGAATAACACTTATTGGGGTAAATTACCGTCTGACTTGTTTGGGCGTGGAGTCTCGACGAACCTCGTTCATACGGGTCTGTCATTAGCCCATGGCGGCGGATTTGTCCTTTGAACGAAGTGTTTCACTACACCATAGCTTGAATTATCAAGGTAAAGTTGGAAACGGAATAACCCTCGTTCGAGCCAAACTAGAAGTCTGACTGATGTTACAAGGGCAACCTTTTCGCCAGACTGAAAAAAAAGATATGACTTCAAACTCAAGTGAGGGGTCAGGATTATGGCGACATTAAAAGCTCTATTAAGGTAACTTTAGGTCCTTTTTATGCAACTATTTAAATCCCTTTTCCCCATCAAATCAATACCATTGTCTCTTGCTCTCTCGTTTTTACTCTTTGTGAATTAAAATGGAACCGGATAATCTGCTTTACTTCTTGAGCGATGTGTGATGCGGAGAGAGACTGGGAACGAGTGAAAAAAGAAACAAAGATGGCGGCTCATGGCGGTGAGACAGAAGATCCGGGCGAGTTGGAAGATCTGCAAATGATCCTTAGTCTCGCAGACGATGCAGATGAAGAATTTATGGAAGATCTAATGCTCAAAGAGGCCGAACCTTTGAAGTAAAGGAAGTCACATCTGTTCTTCAGAGGTTATCATCGAGTTGTGAAGAACGTGAATCAAGGTTCGCTTTTGAAATACTGTCCAAAATTGACATTGATAGTGCCGCTGTAGATAGGCTGGGAACATTTGTTAGAGAGCTGAATGATGTCGTCCTTATTTGCTATAAATCTGTTGACAAGGTTAAGAGCCAGCAATTAAAAATGGTGACGTTGGAGAAAGCATTTACCAGGCACAGATTTGATAGGCATTCGAAGCTTTTCGAGGCATGGCAACATCTTGTTGGAGTGCCACCATCCAACGACAAAGAAAGTAATGTTGTATTCCAACATATTCTGCAGCATATCTGGAGTTATGCAATCCTTCGCCGTTCGAATAGCAAGCCAGTGAGTGTCGATCATGTAGAATCACAGAAAGACAAGGTTCCAGATGAGGTTGAAAGAGTTGCAATTAGACAACATGCTGGTTGGGCCATCAAGAGAGCTAGGGACACAATTCTGTCATCTCCGACTACAATCAGCATTAAACTTTCATGTAATGATAGCACACATGTTGTGGTCAGCAAAGAATATTTACTGAAGCTAATTGACCGCCTTGGAAAAGATGAGCTGCAGGAACCAGGCAAATTCATGTTTATGCCATTTTCTCAAACTGATGATTTTTTTATAACACTCCACAAGGAAACTGAGGTTCTTTTGAAGCAGGAAAGTATTTTGAAACAAACTGGAAAAGATGCAGTAATTTGGGCCCTTAAGCAGCTTTCCACCAGTGCAATTTTGCGTTCGAAATGGGAAAGCTTACTTGGCAAAGCCAGTGGATATGCAAAAGCAGCTCATGTGATACTTCTCCAACGAATTGTCACCATGTTTCTGAAATCTAAGCAACAGATAATTAGAGAGCAACTTCAATTAAAGCCTCAGAAGTCAAGCCAAAGCTTGCGGCAAAGTCTACCAAAGTCGACCAAAAACACAGCCACCAGTAAGACGAAAACAGAGGGAGGAGAAAATGCCTCTAAAGCTCTAAATGCCATTCCAGGTATTGTTACAGAGCTTAGGAAAAATGCAAAAAATCCAGAAAAAGTGGTGCAATTTCTTGCAAGTTTAAAGGAAGGCAATGCCAGCTCAATTTTGCATTTTCTTACGGGTAAAGAATTGGTCAGAATTCTCAAAAGTCTGGATCTTCCATGCTTTTCTGGCAAGGGCAAAGCAAAGCAGATTGACACTCTAAACAAATTCCTCTCAAGTGTGGAAGTTGTCAGTATCAAGTATCCTGAAAAAGTATGCATCATTTTCTTTATATCACAATAGTTTGCAATTTCCCTCAAGCATTTCAGGAAGATATTTTGGTCATGTACTAAGGGAACTGTCATTTATTAGAGGGGGGAGGGTCATCCATTTTTTTTCCAGGTGAATTTTTTTTAATGCCCTTCCTCAATTCCTGCACGAAAAACAACCTGTAAACTCTCCCCTCGTACCTATAACCCCCCCCCCCACCCCCAAAAAATGGCCCCTCCCCGTGCTAGAAGATACGACAGGGACTATTAAAGCCGATCATTTTTTTACCTTGTACAGTTCATAAACAGAAAGCATGTTTGCTGTCAAGATCTTCAATGAGCCAGCAACATGCTTTCTTTATGAACTGTAACAGGTAAAAAATGATCTGCTTTAATAGTCCCTGTCGTATCTTCTACTGTAGCACGGGGAGGGTCATATTTTTTTTGGGGGGGGGGGCGGGTTATAGTTACAAAGGAGAGTTTACAGTTTTGTTTTTCTGCAGGAATTGAGGAAGGGCATTAAAAAAAATTCACCTGGAAAAAAAATGGATGACCCTCCCCCCTCTAATAAATGACAGTTCCCTTAGTAACATTGACCAAAATATCTTCCTGAAATGCTTGAGGGAAATTGCAAAACTATTGTGATATAAAGAAAATGATGCATACTTTTTCAGGATACTTGATACTGACAACTTCCACACTTGAGAGGAATTTGTTTAGAGTGTCAATCTGCTTTGCTTTGCCCTTGCCAGAAAAGCATGGAAGATCCAGACTTTTGAGAATTCTGACCAATTCTTTACCCGTAAGAAAATGCAAAATTGAGCTGGCATTGCCTTCCTTTAAACTTGCAAGAAATTGCACCACTTTTTCTGGATTTTTTGCATTTTTCCTAAGCTCTGTAACAATACCTGGAATGGCATTTAGAGCTTTAGAGGCATTTTCTCCTCCCTCTGTTTTCGTCTTACTGGTGGCTGTGTTTTTGGTCGACTTTGGTAGACTTTGCCGCAAGCTTTGGCTTGACTTCTGAGGCTTTAATTGAAGTTGCTCTCTAATTATCTGTTGCTTAGATTTCAGAAACATGGTGACAATTCGTTGGAGAAGTATCACATGAGCTGCTTTGCATATCCACTGGCTTTGCCAAGTAAGCTTTCCCATTTCGAACGCAAAATTGCACTGGTGGAAAGCTGCTTAAGGGCCCAAATTACTGCATCTTTTCCAGTTTGTTTCAAAATACTTTCCTGCTTCAAAAGAACCTCAGTTTCCTTGTGGAGTGTTATAAAAAAATCATCAGTTTGAGAAAATGGCACAAACATGAATTTGCCTGGTTCCTGCAGCTCATCTTTTCCAAGGCGGTCAATTAACTTCAGTAAATATTCTTTGCTGACCACAACATGTGTGCTATCATTACATGAAAGTTTAATGCTGATTGTAGTCGGAGATGACAGAATTGTGTCCCTAGCTCTCTTGATGGCCCAACCAGCATGTTGTCTAATTGCAACTCTTTCAACCTCATCTGGAACCTTGTCTTTCTGTGATTCTACATGATCGACACTCACTGGCTTGCTATTCGAACGGCGAAGGATTGCGTAACTCCAGATATGCTGCAGAATATGTTGGAATACAACATTACTTTCTTTGTCGTTGGATGGTGGCACTCCAACAAGATGTTGCCATGCCTCGAAAAGCTTCGAATGCCTATCAAATCTGTGCCTGGTAAATGCTTTCTCCAACGTCACCATTTTTAATTGCTGGCTCTTAACCTTGTCAACAGATTTATAGCAAATAAGGACGACATCATTCAGCTCTCTAACAAATGTTCCCAGCCTATCTACAGCGGCACTATCAATGTCAATTTTGGACAGTATTTCAAAAGCGAACCCTGATTCACGTTCTTCACAACTCGATGATAACCTCTGAAGAACAGATGTGACTTCCTTTACTTCAAAAGGTTCGGCCTCTTTGAGCATTAGATCTTCCATAAATTCTTCATCTGCATCGTCTGCGAGACTAAGGATCATTTGCAGATCTTCCAACTCGCCCGGATCTTCTGTCTCACCGCCATGAGCCGCCATCTTTGTTTCTTTTTTCACTCGTTCCCAGTCTCTCTCCGCAGCCGCCGCCATGCTAATGAAGCCCCGTATTGAACGAGGTTCGTCGAGGTCCACGCCCAACAAGTCAGCTGGTAATTTTACCCGCAATAAGTGGTTTATTCAACTTCACTAGCAGCGCGCAGGCAGAAAAATAAGAGCTCTTTAGAGTTTTTCGCGACTCAACTGGAACGGCCGCTGGCCGACACGTTTTCAAGTTACCCGCGACCCAAATGGGGAAATTTCACAGTCCTCCAATCATTCATATTCCAAATATATTATTCTAAACGTATGTTGAGAAACGTGTAAAGAAATCGTATTAAGTTAGGTTCATCTTAGTTCTATGTGAAAATTTTTATCAGCGACCCTGTGTTGGTATTAGGTTCTATTGCTAAAAAAATAAAGAGACGTGCCACCGGCTGAAGAAATCAAATAAGGAATCTGGGGTCTTCTGCAGAAAACAGTTTAATCAATCTTGAACTGTCACGAAGAACTATTTCTAGTTACAAGAGTGTAATTGTGCAGTTTTTCAAGATTCCAGATAGCACAAGACAAGCACGTTGGAAGATAGATTCTTGTTTAAGGACATTATTGTCACGGAAGAGACAGAAAAATGTATCTCCTTTTATCACCAAAAAAGAATAATCAGAACACACAGCCGGGAAAGTTATCATTGTAGAACTCATGTTAGTATAACCTATATTGTAATTCCACGAAAGCAGTTTCTGCCTTAAAGTTCCCGCTTTCAGGCCACGAGCCCAAGGAAGTTGACGCGTGAGTCAGTGCAGAAAAGAGTCTGGGTTTCCTGCATGGGTTCGTGACGTCAAGTCAGGAATCACAAGATCCTTCTAGTTTAGGTAATTGTTGTTTCAGTAGTGGTGAGGAGTTTTTCTTGCCAAAAAACAAACAATTGAAGTCTGCGAAGCAATGGGGTCGTCAAGCAAGCAAAATAAAAGCATAAAGCTTCGAGATATTCCTGAAGTGACGTCATTCGTCACCAATCTAACATTACGCGGTCATCTTCATTGGGCGTGGCCAAGGCGGGAAATTTAAAGCTTGATTTTATGGCAAAAAGCATCGGAATTCACTTTTTTGGGTTTGAAGACATTTTTAGATGTTATAGAGATGATGAAAACCTAAAATAACTTTTTGGCGGTATAGACACTTTAATGACAGCCCTGAGGTCACATGGTCTTATATCAAAATAGTCACGGGCTGTGATCCTGACACGTCCGTTGTTGGTGATATTTATTTGGAAAAACTTGTGGAAGAGTCGATCTCAGATCATCCCTCTTAACACGAGCAAGGTCGTCAATATTTCACGACTTGTCGTTCGCAGTAGCAGGGGCGTTACTTTCTTGATCAAAAAGTTTAGAGCCCTTCCTATGTCAAAAGAGCTGGGAGACGTGGGCCTCTGCCTTGGGTCCAGTTTAAGATACGATTTAACAACTACTAAATTATAGTCCAGTCCAGGCTTAAGGATCCTGAACACTTGAAGGGTTTCCGCCTTTTATCATACAAGCAGAAACCAGTGCCAGCTATCCGAAAGACTTCACGTCAGCACGGCAAGAATTTTCATGGTTGTGAGCGACTTCTCTGCCCGAGGCAGCACACAATTGTCCATCTTGTTTGTCCAAACAAGTAAGGCTCATGCTAGGTGCTGTCATCAGAGTCCTTGATCATTCCACGCGAGAATCCACAGATACTGAACACTTTTCCTTTCGCCGTCCCTAGTTCCACACCTTTTACGACTGTGGCGTTTTTGGGAACAACATTCATCGGGTCATCATATGTCTCATCATCTTCACCTTCAGTCTGTAATAAGAAAGCAAACCGTTTTACTGAGGCGAACGAAACTCGTAAAGAAAGCGGGTGAAGATAACGGCATTCCAGTGGCGGACCCAAACCTTGAGCTAAGGGGAGGGGGAGGGGCGATTTTGTTTTGCTTGCCCGGCCGGTTTTTCTTTCATCTGTGCGGGCCCCTTCCCCTAGTTCCGCCACTGCATTCTCACTACAAGGGGTACGAAGAAGGGAAAGTAGAAACAAGGTTGAGAGTGAAGAACACAAAGCAGCTGAAGCTTTCGATGGGACATCTCCCAGTTAATCAACCTTGAATATTTGATCACTATCATAGAATGGACGAGTTCGCTTGGTTTCTGATCCGTGTTTCGGACAAGAGATGGAGAGCGTTGCAACAGGGATTTTCAAACGTTTGGATGCAAAGAATCACAGAGGCAAAAAAGATAAAGCCGTTTCAGTACTTGACTACTAAAAGTGGGAATGCACGTATCAGATACGATTTGAAGAACTGAGAGGATTAAAATCCAAGGGTAGATTGCAGTGGCAGATCCAGACTTTGAGCTAAGGAGGGGGGACCAGTTCTATTTTACTTACCAGCGGGTTTTTCTTCCTTAAGTCATTTCTTCTTTTTTCACCCAAAATAGGGGGGGGGGGGGGGGGGGGGGCTTCCCCTAGATCGGCCACTGGATTGTAGAATTTCGAATAGAGGAGCAAGTTTTGGATAGAGCCCGGTTCAGTTTCGGTCATTTGGTTATTTTGTCCTTAGGTGATAACCTCCAAGGACCTTCTACACCCTGTTTCATCCGGTGGAAACGGAAAAGGGTGAGGGTTAGTCTCGCTTCGGAGTAACCGTTGATGATATCATTAGCAGTGCCGCGTCACCAAATTCTTACCTTAATGTAAGACATTCCCCACTGGGGTGATGTAGGGTCACCATTTCCTTCGCCTGCGAAGAAACAATTCCAAATTTACTACATTAACCTTTGCTTGTGAGAAACGCGATGACTAGTCAATGACAATGACGTGACGCCGAATTTTTACTATTCTATTTTTTGCAGTTTTTTTCACTTGAAATGAGTGGAGTCCATGGCCTTCCACATAACGTTTGGGTGGCTAATTAACATATTTCTTACATCTTTGGCAAACTTGACACAAACCATCATTCCTTTATCAACAATCAATGTTTGTTTTTTTGAGATGAGGCATTATGTTTTTAGTCATTTTGAGCTTTTGTTATACCCGCTATAGGAAGCCCGAGTTTGCTGCAAGGCTTATAGAAGATTATATAATAACTAAATCAATGTGCGCGCTCTGATTGGTCAATCAGCAATGGTTTGTTGTGCCGGTTAGCTCATGGAAAAACGCGTGTCTTCTGAATTATTATATAAAAGCAATAGACCACGAGTTTCTATGGTTTATTTACAGGTTAACGCACTCAGCGAGTGAATTATTGGGATTTACCTGCACGAGTTCACTAACAATGAACGAGAAATTTCAATACCGCACGAGGCCGCCGAGTGCGGTATTGAAAATTTCGAGTTCACTGTTAGTGAACGAGTGCAGGTAAATCCCGATAATTCACGAGCAATGAGTGCGTTAACATTTTTATTATTCAAATTGAATACACTGCAAACAAAAATCGTCAAACTTTGAGTCAGCCGAAGCCATGGTGTAATGACAGTGGTGTATTGAATTTACACCACGGCTATTACACCACGATAATGACGTCAAGGCGGTTGTTTCGTCATAACCTAGTGTCACGTGGCACAAATCAACCAATCAGAGAATCGGAATTCGTACAGTGTATGAAATTTGAATAATAATTACAGGTTAACGCGCTCAGCGAGTGAATTATTGGGATTTACCTGCACGAGTTCACTAACAATGAACGAGAAATTTCAATACCTCCCGAGACCGCCGAGTGCAGTATTGAAAATTTCGAGTTCATTGTTAGTGAACGAGTGCAGGTAAATCCCGATAATTCACGAGCAATGAGTGCGTTAACATTTTTATTATTC
>JAHPZR010054781.1:0-40656 GCA_019787425.1 Platygyra sinensis | reverse complement strand
TATGGTGGCCTATGCGTGCCATAGGAAAAAGCCGTGGAATGACCATACATTCATAAATCGTTTTATTTTATTTCTGCTTTTTTTTAACTTTTTTTTTTATTTCAATGATTAATTATTTTCATCTTTGTTTTTATTTTTACATTTTCTGTTTTTAACTTTTTTAATTTTTTTAATTTTTTTTTTATATTTCAATTTTGTTTTAATAAATTTACTTTTTTTTCTAATAAAAAAAAAATAAATAAATAAAAAAAATTAAAAATAAAAAAAAATATGAGTGTGGCCTATGAGTGCCATAGCCGAAAAAAAATAAAAAATAAAAAAATTGACTGTGGCCTATGAGTGCCATAGCCAAAAAAAAAATTAAAAATTAGAAATTAAAATATATGAGTGTGGCCTATGAGTGCCATAGCCGAAAAAAAAAATAAATAAAAATAAATAAAAAATTGACTGTGGCCTATGAGTGCCATAGCCGGAAAAAAAAAAAAAAAAAAAAAAAAAAAAAAGGCGACGGCCTATGTGTGCAATAGACCAAGGTGCATTGCGATGCCCATGCAGATGTGAGATCCAATATGGCGGAGCCACGGATCAGAAACATCGATTGGAAAGATGACATCAATTTAAGGAGCGACCTAGCTAAGTTTGTCAGAGTGAATTTACGGAGGTTAGAAATATTAGACTTTATGAGAAAGGATTATCCCATGTACGCATGGAGCCTTAGAAGTCTGGCACGCCGAATGGAGTATTTTGGAATTCAATTTACTGACCACAATGTCGAGGTAAATGAAGTGGAAGATGCTGTAGAGAAAGAGATTTCCGGTCCAGGAAAGCTTCTTGGCTACAGAGCCATGCATAAGAAGATACGGGAGGTACAAGGTCTACAGGTGCCTAGGGATTTGGTTTACGCAGTAATGACCAAAGTGGATCCCGATGGGCTGGAGGAAAGAGGAGGTGTTGGGGAAACGAAAGCGACCCCGCAGAGATAAAGCGTTTGTGAGTGGGTGAGTACCAGTGCTAACGAAAACCGGACGCTACAAAATACTTTATTTTAGCCTGCTCTAAGCGAGTAAAACCGTTTTAGTATCTGTTTATTACATGTACAATTAGATTTCTATCACGAATACAAATCAACAGCGAATAATCTAATTGTTGTAGTGTAACTTCCCACTTGATATATCCAACTAAAATGAAAAGTTTAGTCTCACTGTGTCGTTATTTTGGCTTTATCCCCTTGTCACCCTCGCGAACAACAGCAGTTATTATGTACATGTATAGCAAAAATAAAACACAATTATGTAACTGACTCTTACAGGTACCCCACTTCTGTTTTCTGGATAGCCACATGGCCCTTTCACATTTTTGTTTGTTTTGTAGGGATCAGACTGCACTATGTCTTTGGATGGTCATGATAAATTATGTGGCTATCAGAAAGCCATGTTCCCCCTGTGCATATATGGCGGGCAAGATACATATAGCAGTCGCATCAATTTTCTGAGAATTTGGACATCAAATAATAATCCAAAGATTATTGGAAGATTTTATCTAGACTACCTGTATGAGAGTAGAGGTAGGATTATCCTGTCACATAAACAGAGGGTCATTGGGTATCCTAGAGTGTGGCCCAATTTAGGTGTAGTTAAAATGATGAATAGTACTGTATATATAGTGAATGGATGTGGTTTGCTTCCATGATTTTTACCATACGAACCAGGTTGTTTTACAATAATAGGGCACATATTAAACTTGCTCATCATGTAAGAATTAGTTCTTCTCAAAACTTAATGCAATAATTGCCTTTCCATTGCACCAAGGCTCATGCTAAGTGAAAAGTAAATTTTCATTCGACACCTCATTTTAACTCTGGTAAAGCCAATGAAGTAAGAGTAACACTTAAAATATTTTTTTTACCTTTTAGTATTGCCTAGAACTCTGAGAATAGATAGGGGAACAGAAACGGATATAATGGCTACAATCCATTGTTTACTGCGCAGTAAACAAGGCGACTTGACTGATTCAACTGACAGTGTGTTATATGGGCCATCAACGCAAAATAAAATAGAGAGATGGTGGAGAGAGCTCCACGACAGAATGGAAAAGTACTTTAAAGCCCAACTCAGATCTCTAGTTGAGGGTGGGCATTATGACTCCAGTGACCAAACAGACAGGTAAGCTTTCAAGAACATGCATGCTAGTCTTTTTTTCTCAGAAGCCAGAGAATGATAACTATGAATAACGTGTAGTGAACATTGCACTGTTGAACATAAAACAAGCTGATTGAAAAAGAGCATAGTGTATGGTGCTTTTATGTTACAATATTTTTCTCCATAATCCTCGTTTGTGTACTTGATTTTCTCTTTTGACAGTGGTATTGCTTTCTATGAACAGTCTGGAGTACTCATGGCATTGGACCTTTTAAGGAGCTCTGGCCTTTTCTCTTATGGGAAACTGTCTGTGCTATAAAGGGAGGGTTCTTTGTTATGTGATTAACTGAAAAGGGGATTTGTGCGTATTTGAACAATGAGCCAATAATACCCTGCTTTTTTGTTACAGAAATCTCCTTGCCTACATTTATATCCCAGTTTTGCAACGAGAGCTTGATGTCTTCAAAACATCAGTATGGAACAACCATAGGACCCGCCAACAGAAGGAGAAAGAATTGCCAAGTGGTGTGCCAGAACATATTTACAACTTCCCAGGGCAGTATGGTGGACAGAAATGTGGCTTTCACATTACAGAGGAGCAGCTAGAGGAAGTAGCTGACCTATCAGATGTTCTAGAAGGAACAGATGATTACTTGAAACCAGTTTTTAGGAGGGAATGTGAAAGGCATTTGCCAAGCCCTGATAGTATTGAGCCTGCTGAAGCAGCTGATGCATACAGATTTTTAAAATCAATGGTTGACCCAAACATGCTTTATTGAGAAAGTGAATCAAGCGCATCATCATCACTTTGGTTACTTCTTACAGCACAGCCATGCATTGACCTGAATATTTCACATTTTTAAGGGATCATCATTATTTAGAGGGAGGGGGTTGATGCAAATAGGGGGAGGGTAACTGATTTTTATGCAGAAAGAAACAGGGGACATATACATTTATGCATGTGTATATTGGATAGTCAATAAAGGGAGTAGTTAAGGGGGTGGGGGAGGGTCATGGTTTCCCTCCATTTGCACCAGCTCCCCCCCCTCTTAATGACTAGTCCCTTACAGATAATAAAAAAAATAAATAAAAACTCAACTCTTTGTCAAATATAATCATAACTGCCTACTTAAATACATGGGTGGATGATTATGCATATATCACCAGTGGGGTGGGGGCATATTAATGAAAAGCATCATTTAAAAGTACAGACTTGTAAGAACTGCAACTTCAACCTTAAACCTCTTGATCTGTTCTTAGAGATAGTTAACACTGTCACATTTTCAAGGTAATTAATTAACAAAAAAAAATTTAAATTTTCTTAAAACGAAGACAACACAAATACCTGTGCTGCCAAAAAATAAGATTGCAACAGTAACCAACACAATTGCTCTGCAGCAAGGTAAAACAAGTCTGATATGTTTCTGTTACACCAAGTTAGTCACCTTTTATCAAGTGCATTAAAGCTTACAAATCACGCAAAGTCTGAGCAACCACCTTTCACTTATCCTATTTTTGATCTAGTTTAAGTAACTGACAGAATTTGTTGCAAGTGTGCCTGCTAAGAAACACCTCAATCGCTGCTGTTGACAGGTTACCCGAACAAAACAGGATCGTTTCATCTCTAGCCATCAGTGTCGAACTTGCTATCTCTGGATCACAAAGTGCATAGTTTACACCCAGTATGTCTACAATCATCAGTTGTTTTGCTGATTTAACGTAGCTATAGTGGACGAGGGTTTAAGCTTTCATGCTTAGTTCGCTTCCAGCACCAAAGATGTCACCGGTATTGTTAATGTACTTTTGAAATGTCCCGTTTAAGTAACTCTCCAGAGTTACACACTCGCCATTGAGCTTTCCAAGATACACTTTAGTGTAGCTGAAAGTTTGTCCAAATTCTGCTGGCGCGTCCAGGGCTAATTTCATGGCAAATTTCGTGCCAGGGAATTCATCTGAACCATCTTCCTCGTATGGTCTTCAATGCTATGAAAGAGCCTTTCCACTTCCTTGGTTTGTTCCTCCTTAAATTTCTTGACCACATACTTCTCTCCAGGCTGCAATCCACCTGATATGACTGTGGCTTCGTAAGCATCTCGAAATGCCCCGCTGGCAAACTTCTCCTTGCTCAGAGAGACTTTCACTTCGAATGGTGGCAGCCATTCCCTCGCTTTCAAGTCGAACTGTTCGAGTTGTAGTGTTACAGCGTCAACTTTGGGTTGGATAAGCTTGCCAATTTGAAGCATGGCACTAAGCGGAACAGAAGCAGGGATTTTAGAAGGCGCTGGTAATGCCAGTGCTGGTCTTACCAGTTCCGACTTCACGGGGCTCGCCGCAGCTCTATTTCTGGTCTCCTCTCGAGCTCGCGAAGGATCGCATACTTCGTTCGACTTCGGAATAAAGCGAATATGAAGGACTTTCCAATTAGTTATCATGCTGATGTCCGTGTATGATGGCCCTCTTTCCCCAGCGAGCAAGTCGCATTCCATTTCTTGTAAATTGAAGTGATTTGTACACGCTGTCTTGATGTTGCTCAACGTAGGCTCACAACCGAGTGGGACAATCGTGAGCGCTCCGATGCGGGAATATTTCTGGCACTTCCCTTCCACCGTCGAAGACAGCCTTTGGACTGTAATATAATCCACATTGCCGCTGCAGCTGCCTTCATCATGCTTTCCCGTCCTTTTGTTTGACATCTTTTCTTTATATTCGTCCCACTTAGGATTCTTTTTTCTCTTGGACATGATTACACAAAACAGTCTCGTTTGCAGAGCACGGATAATGTTTCGTCTGTTTGCCGCGTTTTGTGCATTTGCACTAGGCATCACAATGCACCTTGGTCTATGGCACACATAGGCCGTCGCCGTTTTTCTTTTTTTTTTCCGGCTATGGCACTCCTAGGCCACAGTCAATTTCTTTTTATTTTTATTTTTTATTTTTTTCGGCTATGGCACTCATAGGCCACACTCATATATTTTAATTTCTAATTTTTAATTTTTTTTTTGGCTATGGCACTCATAGGCCACAGTCAATTTTTTTATTTTTTATTTTTTTTTCGGCTATGGCACTCATAGGCCACACTCATATTTTTTTTTATTTTTAATTTTTTTATTTATTTATTTATTTTTTATTAGAAAAAAAAGTAAATTTATTAAAACGAAATTGAAAATATAAAAAAAAATTAAAAAAATTAAAAAAGTTAAAAACAGAAAATGTAAAAATAAAAACAAAGATGAAAATAATTAATCACTGAAATAAAAAAAAAAAGTTAAAAAAAAAAGCAGAAATAAAATAAAACGATTTATGAATGTATGGTCATTCCACGGCTTTTTCCTATGGCACGCATAGGCCACCATACACTTCATCAAAGACTGGAGTTGCTGGTATGCAAATTATCAGGCAATCCTTGCAAGACTCAGAGATTTCGCCAGACGTTGTTGAAGTCATCATGCAGTCCTGGAGGGACAGTACACACAAACAGGACAAAGTGTATATCAACAAGTGGTTACAGTTTTGTGGTGAAGGGTCACATGATCCCTCTGTGAGATCTGTTCTGTCCTTTTTGCGCAGTCTCTTCAAGAAAGGCTTAAGTAACTCTGCTCTGAATACAGCTCGGTCCGCAGTCTCTAATATTGACATTAATGTCAGGGATGTTCAGGATCATACACCAGTGGGGAAGCACGTCCTTGTTTGCCGCTACCTTAAGGGTGTTTTTAACAAGATCAAGCTTGTACCAAAATACAATAACATTTGGTCTGTGGATACTGTCCTGGATTACCTAAGTTTGTTTTGGCCCCTTGATGAGATGAGTTTGAAAGAACTCACTCTGAAATTAGTCATGTTGATTGCCTTGACTACTGGGCAGAGATGTCAGACCCTGACATTTTTGAACATATCAGAGCAATATATGCAGAAGAATGAAAAGTGTTTCAATTTTGCCTTGATGGAACACCTTAAGCAGGATAAACCTAGCAAAGTCTTTGGTAATGTTGCCTTTACAAGTATCCTGTGCAGGAACTTTGTGTTTATGAAACACTAAGCTACTACATCAAGACCACTGAGAAACTGAGAAATTCTACCAAATTGCTTGTTTCATTCATTAAGCCGCATGGAGCAGTGACCTCGTCCACTATTGGGCGTTGGATTAAGATTGTATTAGGACAGGCAGACATTGATACAGGAAAATTTTCTGGTCATAGCACTAGGTGCGCTTCAACTAGTAAGGCCCTTTTGTCTGTCTCTATGATGTAATTCTAGCCACTGCTGGTTGGACTGACTTACCAGATGAGTTTGGCTGTTCTCAATTAGAATTGGTTTTGTACAACAATTTTGTACTGTTAAAGTGTCTGGACTTTCTCCAGCTTTTGTGGGTGCTTGTTATTTTGTGCTCACCGCGTTGAAATCTCATGGGAACCCGGATGTACGTAATGATTTGGTAGAATTGAAAATTAAACGAGACTTACCTGTAAGTTGAAGTTTGATTATAATTCTGCCAAATCATTGATAGTACAGTAGGGTTAACATGCCCATAGCACCCATACTTACCCACCCTTCTTCCTTTTTTGTTTTCTCTGTCGCCTCAGTACATTCAATTAGGCAGTTCATTTCCACTTAGGCTGGGCTGAGGTGACCACAAAATGCTTTTAAGACTGACTTACGGCGGTGCGTGCGCATCTCATGTTAACCCTACAGTACTATCAATGATTTGACAGAATTATAATCAAACTTCAACTTACAGGTAAGTCTCGTTTAATTTTTAATTAAATTGTCCGATTTCAATTTGGATCTAATAAAGTGGTAATTTACCTTCGGGCCGTGCAATTTTGGTCTGAAATCATACTTGTAATTGCAAATCGAACTCGCGCTGCACGCTCGTTCGATTTTGAAATCACGGGTATGATTTCAGACCAAATTGCACTCCGCTCAGTTCAATTACCACTATTTACACACCACAGCGTTGGGATACTGTCTTAATCCCGCACAAAGAACTAAGCAATGATCTTCGTCCTATTAGAATGTTTAAAGGTACATAAGAATTAAATATTCTGGAAGAGAGGTTATCGTAACCTAAGGAAAACTCAGCACAAAGCAACAATAATTTTAAGTAATATATCAAAAACTGACCAGCTTCAAGTTAATTGGCTCAGCTTGATAGCTCAGTTGGGAGAGATTGATAAGGATAACCACTAAATATATTGCATTTATCAGTTTTCAACATGCAAGTTCTCAGATGATCAGAGTGATTGATATGACACTGTAACAACAACTGTCGTAAGGTTCAACACAAAAGAAAAAAAAAAGTTCTTTTCAAACCGTTCTACGAAAAAAAAGGTACCAGAACGAATATTAAGAAGAGAAGTCAAAACAATGTTGAAACGTCTTAAACTTACCCAGTTGTAAGCAAGTTGCACTCTCTAGTGAATCGTTTTTTTTTGCCGGAAAAGAGATCTGAGTCTATTTTCTTTGGGGATAAGGACGGGTTTAATAACTGAAAAGAGAGAAAAGATAATGTTAAAAAGTAATTCACCCGCAATAATTAACAATTATTCTTTGAAATCGAGGTAAACATTCTGCCACTATTCACCGAGATTGAAAACTGAGAATAATTGTTTTAGTATATACACAGGAAGTGATCTCAACAACATTTCAGAAGGAAACCATTAAAAATCGATTTAATTGACCTCTCAATTCATGCGTGGAAAACGTGCCAGCTGTACAAAGCATACGCGAATTCGCGAAACTATTTACAGAATCTTTGAACATGGAAAATCTATAGTTAATCTTCGAAAAAACCTCATGACAGTCTAGAATAATGGTCCTTAAACACCGTTCAAATCAGTGTGAATCAAAAGTATGCTTTATTCAAAAGTATGCTCTATTTTTGTTTGGCTTACGCATTATTCACTCGGTAGGGGGTGAATAATGCTCATTAGCCAGAGATAGCGAACCAATCAGATTGCTTAAAACACCAAGATCACTGAGTGTGTATATACTAAAGATATAGATGGCTCGAAGTAAATAGGCGGTATTTAATGAGAAAGATTTTTGCTGAAAGTTTGTTTTTCCATTACATTCAATGCAAATTGCTTTTGTCGGGATGTCTTGTGCTCCATTTGAGAACAGCACAAGACAGGTAATTAAAAATAAGGCGATTAGCAAAGCAACAATAAACAACGAGAAAAGATTCCTTTTCTGGTAGGAAAGCTTTGCTTTTCTTCTGATCCGAGATATATTTAGAACGCTGTCATCAGGTTACTGTTATAACATGTATAAGCTTCTAAATAATAAAGGTGCACGATCGAGTTGATCGACGAACATGTCGCATGGGGTTCACACTTACCACGTAATCATAACCATAAGTTTCCATAAGAGTTTCCATAAGTTTCAATCATATTCAATTGATTTAACTGACTATAATGTTGAGGCTTTTTGAAAGACTTATTTTCTTAACATTGAACATAAAAAGGTAGTAAACCCCAGTGGCGAAAAAAATTTCTTTCAAGAGGGTTGTGAAATATACCCGATCGGTAACGGGTCACCAAACCGGTGACGGTTCGTCACCGTTTGTCAGTTAATAACAATAAAAATAGCAATGACAATGACAATGACAATGACAGTGACAGCCGTGACAGTGACAGTGACAGTGACAGTGACAGTGACAATGACAATGACAATGGCAATGGCAATGGCAATTACAATGACAATGACGATGGCAATGGCAATGGCAATGACAATAATAATAATGAAAGTTTCTAAAACCGCATTTTACATACAAATGACTCGATGTTTTTTACATCTAAAAGGAAGAACTCTCATAAAACAGGTACGTTTTCAAAGCCCTTTTAAAACTATCAACAGAGTTAAAAATGGTGGAACAGAGAATTAACTCTGAAGTGTAAATTAGAGTACTAATTGAATCCATGAATAGCACACTGGGCGTTAGCCCTATTAAAGGGAATCAGGGAACCGCACGAGGTAAAGAAAAAATTAATCTTTTTGACCTCGGTGGGAATCGAACCCACGACCTCCGGATTAGATCTACTGTTACTCTGCCGACCGAGCTACGAGGTCGGACAGAGAAAGTCGGCCGGGGACGATTTAGGTGGTGAATCGCGGCGAAGAGAATGTAAGGGTACATATAGATGTTGTGCCGCGTTACACTATGAACACAATGGTGGAACAGAGAATTAACTCTGAAGTGTAGATTAAACTGCTAATTGAACCCATGAATAACCCTTACTTAATTCTCTTCGCTGCGATTCACCACCTAAATCGTCCCCGACGTTCTCTGTCTGATCTCGTAGCTCAGTCGGCAGAGTAACAGTAGATCTAATCCGGAGGTCGTGGGTTCGATTCCAACCGAGGTCAAAAAGATTTTTTCTTTACCTCGTGTGGTTCCCTGATTCCCTTTAATAGGGCTAAGGCCCAGTGGGTCATTCATGGGTTTGCTTTGTTTGGGTTTGTGCTTAAGGTAATTCCTTAGTATTGCATTGCGCATCCCTACTGCGCACGATTTTTGCGTCATTAGCGCGTGCACATGAGCGCGTGCATGCGCAGAACGTAAGAGATTTCCCTCAAACTAAGCTCAATAACGGAATAAATTCTCCTTTTCTCTTAAACGAGCACGGTGACCCCCGATTTTTTTTCAGGTATTTGCTAAGAACAGTCTAATGAAGAGCATATTTGTAGAGGAAAAAAAGTTTGATAGTAGAACATGAATTTTTCTTTGGAAAATAGTTCCCAACGGAGTGTATTTTGGCCAAGGCGAGGACTTCCAGTAACCACGGAACTGTCCGAAAAAGTGCAATATTCCCGCAACCACGCAATCAAAAACGGCTTAAATGAAGCAATACTGCTTATGTCAATGAATGAAGCTTTTCTTTCAAGACAAAACTTTGCGCCTTTCAAGTAACCAAGATTTAATTATATATGAAGGTGATTCGAACTTTTAACGCACAAACAGTAAAAATACCCCATTTTAAGAGCCTGCTGACGCGTAAACAAGCACGGTGACCCCATTTTTTTATTGCATTTTTATACTGTTCATATCATGAATGTTCATTACGCCAAGTTTCAAAAAAGTTTGATAGTAGAACAATTTCAAGGAAATTACCTTAAACAACTTAACAAATACAGCTAATTAATTGGCATTCAAAGGCCCAAGTCAAACTAAGTGGAAGTGTCAGTACAACACATCCTCCCCTCCCTCTCCTTTTACCCCTTCTTTTAAAAGCTGGCCCCCAGCAAGCCACCATCAGATAGCCCAGTCTGGGCCATGCACCCGACCATGCCTTGACGGAGGCCCCAGCAGGTTTAGAGTCGCCAGCTAGGTCTGGATTCGAACCCAGGCGAAAACCTGGCGAGCATGCTTTTGTGAATATGGCCATCTATACATTCCACAGAAATCAAAAAAGGGCAACTCCAAATTCGTTCAAGATCAGTGAAATGTCTCTCGCGATTCCCTCATACCTGCACTTTTCTAGGTGCAATCGGCCTCATATTCTTAGTATGGCATTGTAGAGTGATGACAGATTACTGTGGCATTAAAATATCAGGCAAAACCTGGAACTATCGCCTAAAAAGTTTTTGCAACTTTAAAGTGACTCGATTTTGCTTTGCAAACAACATAATTGGACTTGAGGTACTTAATCCATTGAGGTAACTATACCTTTGATATAAGGCATCAATTGTGTTTGATTGACAGCGGTCATAGCAAGATATCCGCTGACCAGCATCACGCGACTCAGGTTTAGAGCTCATCAAGGTTGCGCGTTTTTTTTGAAGGCGACCGCTGACTAAGTGCCGGTTCAATTGGTTCGCGGGCTCGTGTCAGGTTAACTCGTTGAAAACAGCCGGTTAACGCTAACCCAGGTTTAAAAGTCAACCAAAATTATAACTTTTTCTCTTATGCAAATGTGTTTTTGCTGCCTTGCTTTGTGTAAATGGTGAGCATTAAAACCCAAAACAAGAGGCCAAACAATATACAGAAAACCTCACCGTAAACTGAGTTACAAAACTCAAATCAAAATTGTACATTTCCCTGGGTTAGCTTAATGGGGCTCTGGACAACCTGACCCAGGAGCTACGCTTTTAGACTGGCCTAAATCTATCTATTAGGAAACTTTAAATCCTGGTAAGTAGACGTTTCAGTGTAAATGATCTCGCAACCTGATCGGAAAATTGCTGTTATCAAGAGTCTAGACAACGCAGCAGGCGTCAATGTGTCATCAGGAGCCATAATCAGGGACGGAGACCGTAAGTCTTGGGATGCGCGTGGACCCATGATATGGGACAATTTATCTATTTTTAGAACAAATTGCGCCATTCTGGCGTCATATATCCGCGCTGATCCACGCACGTGTCGTGGGCTCTCGCGTGAATGTTGTCACGTTGCGTGATCAAATGGTGAGAGTTGCGAGATTCTCTTGCCGATTTTTCACAGAGATGGCAGGGAATAAGGCAGAGAAGAAGAACTAGGGCTCTTCTATGCACTTTTATGCTCTGATTTAATGGAATGGTGTGTTTTTCAGGATCGAGAATTCTTTAATTTCGCGCTGTGAATGAATAAAATCCGCTCGCCGGCTGGTTTTTCCCGTAAACTTTTGTGTTTGTTTTATAGAAAAAAGTTCTGTAAGAAAACTGTTTACACCGGTATCGAGTTAATTTATGAGTTTGCCAAACAATGCTTAATCATAACCAAAACCTGTTTTTAATAGTTTCTTATTGTTTCTGCTCGTTTGGCGAGTTTGCAAAAGCTTTGGAAAGGAAAGTTTGACGCGTACGAGTAGATCATTTGCATAGTGCAGCGCGTGCACTTTCAAGTCCGAGTCAGTGTTTTCATATTGTGAACAAATTGTGAAAAAGATTTGTTTCGTTGTCTTTTTACTACAACAGTTTTCACCAACGTTCACCAAAAGGCTACTAACATCATGTGTGTTCCTTTCACATAGTGAAACTTTACACTGCAAAAATAAAATAAAATGGACAAGGAGTTCTGACTCAATCGATATCTTTATTCGAGTTGATTAATAAAAGCGTCATCGTAACTTTTCTGATTATTTCTGCTGTATTCACATATTTTCAGCCAAGCTTTTAATATGTTCTCAAACATTAGTCAACCTTAAACATATTCAAAAACTAGAGATATTATATTAGTTCGATGTACGTTTTTACACCAAAGTGCCAAGTCCAATTTGCCATGTTTTACTAGCTGTGCAAAACACGCATCTGCGAGCGCTCTTACATCGACAACAGACAATTTATTAGATTTTTACACAAACAAAACTAAGCAGCATCTACGGTCACTTATTGGGCCTAAACGCTGCTATATCCAAACATATCCAATTAGTTTTTTCTGTGTTATGGAAAAGCTGCTAATCTTTTCAGTCATATGTGAAAATTAGATTGGAGTAATGTGAAGTTCTTGTAAAAGCAGCAGCGGAACTCGATCAGCGATATAAAGCGGGACATACCTTAATTCGGCACTGTCTTCACTCAAACTGGAGCAACTTACGGCGAAAATACTTAAGCAAAATTTCAACAACCATGAAGGCGTTGAGTTGTGGGCCAAAAGCATAGACGGTTGCGGGAATTTCGGACGCCATTTCCCCTGCGCGACATCCGCGAAAATCCTCGCAGCAATGTACGCGCGTGTGCCGCAAGCGATGGCGCAATTTGGTCTAAAATAGAAAAATTGTCCCATATCAAAGCGCCAACCCCAATACTAGAAATGGCGCGCGCTTACGGTCTCCGTCCTTGATTATGGCTCCTGGTGTCATGCTCTGCCTTTTTCAGCTCGCGTTCTGAAAAAGAAAAGAAAGAACATTTATTGTGGTAAGAAACAAATCGAGTGTTTCTTAGAGTTGTCTGTACTCTTATGGACAACGATACAAGTCATGTCAGTGGTCAAAATTTGTTGCGGACTCACTCTTATGAGTAAACAACATTTTGACCACTTTGATGACGCTTATCTTTGCTGATAAGAGAACAGACCACGCTAAACCACATTCGATTTGTTGTTGATACTAAATAACTATTGACATAAAATTGGCGTTTTTTCCATCTTAAATAAGCTCCGGGCATAGCGCCAAAGCGAAACCGGAAAAAAAAAACCCAAAATAATGGTTTCTTGATGTTTGGTGCCGGTTTTACTTTGCTTTCTGATCTGAGCAACTTTAAAAGGCAAAAGTACTCCAATCTTTTCTGCAGGGTGTTTTTAGATTTTAACTAGAAACCATATAAAATACAAAACATTCGGCAACAGTACACTCACATTAGTTGTGAATAAAGAGGCCACGCCAGCTGGAAATCTTCGTGTCGTCGGGTTTAAAACAGTTATCCAGTTACATGCTCTACAAATTTCTCAATGAGAATCTTCCTGCGCGAAAGAAGGAAAGAGCCCTTTAAACTTAAAAAAAGTCCGCTAAGGTTTTGTCCAGATATTCACTGTCAACCCTGTCTCTCGCCTAAAATGCGGATGTCAGTTACCGTAGGTCGATAATTCTCCATGCCGAAATTCTGTCTGTTTGTTTGTGTTTTTACTGACAGTCTGCATTAAGCGCGCCTAGGATTATCGCTACTTGATCTTTTGATGCTTTGCGTCCTTGAAAGATTGTAACCCCTACTTTCTGGAATTCTCAATGTCAACTTATTACGTCTCAAACATCCCTTGTTTGTTTAAAAATAACCGAGAGTGAGGTCTGTACCGGAAAGTCTCAAACTGAGGCCTAGCTGTAGTGTAATTAGATGCGAGCCAACTGATCGGAGGGAACCGCTCCCTTTCTCTATCTTCTTCTTTCGGGACGTGCAGCTGCAACACAAGCTTAAAGAGATTGATTGACCCCATCTTAAGAATTATTGCTTTTTAGCATATATACGCGTAGGAAGTAAAATTATATTTTTCAAGTCAACTCTCTACCTTGAAAACCTAGTTGCAGCTTCTTTCCCCACACTCCCTCCTTTTCATAAAAAAGGCGTATTTTTTTTCCTTGGAGAGAAGAGAAAAAAGGACTGGATATTTAACTCCTGTTGTTAATTTTAACTAAACTGTAGCATACTTCTTCACTCAAACGTAATACTAATCGGTTGCTAAATCATCATCTTTGATCTTTGACTACGCCAACGTCAGTTCGCTTTTTCAGCTTACTTATTTCGGCAAAGTGCAGGTTTGGCCGAAATCAACTGTTCATAAACTTTGAGACAAAAAAAAAGCAGCAATCGGAAATTGCCTTTTTTTTCTTACACTTCCTTTAAGCTGTTTTCAAAACAGCAATCTATTTTTCAAAAAACTATCACGCAGCTTTCGACTCTAAAAGTCTGTCATAACCCTTGCAATTTTATTATCCACAGCATTGCTTGCTGTCTTATGGTTCTCTCACTTTGGACAACAAACATGTTTTGTAAGAACAGCCAAAAAGCCAAATTTATTATGTGATTCAGCAACTAGCCCTTACCCCAGAAATTGATGTCTTCGATTAAGTTAGAAAGTCGAAGAAGGAAAGTTCATTTCAGTTAAGTATTGTCTACTATACCACCAAAGGACAAATTCAATTCTGTGTTCAATATATGATACCCATATTAAATCCTGTAGTTACAACCGTGACTGCAAAACACCAATTAAAGCCAAAAATGCATATTTAAGAATAAAACATCCTATATTACCGGAGCAAGCCTAAATAATGGTATGATGCTTCTCCGATGCCCCATTTAAGCAGACTTTGAAATGAGTTAAAATTGGGCATTTTGGGTAAAGGAGTGGAATTTTCACTCATATATCTTAGCTGCGACAGCTACATTAGTTAGGCGGTTGGTTACTATAATTTATTCATTTCTTTTATACTAATATTTGACTTACCTCTGCGGGTCTAGAACGTTTATTTTGTCAACGAAACGTGTAGCAGCAGCTAGTTTAGGTTATGTTTACGGCAAGCTTTAGAGCTATTTTAAAATAAATGTGAATAACCCAGCTGAAAACAGCTGATAAAAATGAAAAGGAGATTTTCTTATGAGATAGACAGTTCTACGTAAATAGTTTGACATATGTCTTGCCAGAGGGATGAAAAAGTTGATAAACTCATTAACAGATCAGTATTTATGCCACCAGCTTTAATTTTTTAGTGAAATGAGCCAACAAATATCCGTTGTCTTTCGAACGTTTTAAAAAATACACTATATGAGAAATTCTAATTGAAACTTATTATCTAAGAAAGTTTCACATACCTCGTACGTACCAGTATTTCGAAATTAAGCGAGGACTACTCGCGAACATCTCGATATATCCTCACGCTTTACGTTTTAAACAGGACATATCTTAAAAATCACATGCTTTTTTTAAATATCCAAGAAATGGGACGGTTAAGAAATATAAATTTTAGTGCGCTAATCAGTGTCATGTGGGCCTTTATTTCCGAGTAACAATAACCAGACAAACGATTAAAGAGGAACGAGTGACGGGTAACGAGTAACGGGTAATAACGGGTAACGAGGTAACGAAGAACGGTGCAACGGAGAACGGAGAATGAGTACGGGAAATCTCTAAAATAGGGAAGCTCTTAGCCTGTGAAGCGGATCCCAATTAGGAGTGCTTAACGTAGGAGCGTGAAACTCCGCCGGGGGTTTAACTTCTAAGGAGTTTTGAGTGCTCTTGCAAACGGAAAGCTTACATCCAGAGTGAGATTATACCATTATGAAAAAAATTGTTTCTAAATGAGCTGATCAAAGATAACTAGAGATGTTTTCCATTTAGCGGTTTTAACCTCTTTTCATGTACAGGTAAGGAAACACCGGTCACTAAATAGGCCCCCCTGAAAGTTGAAACCTGTTTTAATAAGAGTTACTTTGTACGTCGAATTTTGATAAGGCTGTTAAACAATAGAAAGTGGAGAGGTCTGAGTTACTAAAGGAGATGGACTGTAGGGTTAAGGTGCACGTAGACCTCAATTGCAGTTTTTTGTCGAAAAAAATTCGGCTTGCTAATATTATTAGATAGCAAGTCAAACAAAGAGAAAGTCAGTTTGTAGTAATCATTAATTCCTTTATTAATCTTTATCATAATCCAATATGTTATATAGTACTGAGTGGGCTTTTAAAACATCTATCAAGTGTTCATAATGTACTTTAAAATGTATAATAACATCATTCAACCCAGGGCGCTTTTCCCTTCGAAAGTGCGAAAGAGACAGACTATAGTTTGTGATCTCCCTCTATGAATAGACAAAGGCCTTCATGTTGGCGGCTGAATTCTTTTATATCAGACCCTGGCATTAACCGGTACCCGGGGGAGGTACTCCCTATAATGGCCTATACGGGGAGGCTCCGCCCGAAAGGGGTAGCTTTTTTCACGCTTCAGGTATATAAAAGGGTAGGGATTTCACAAGTTGAGGTATATAAAAGGGTAGGGAAATTGGTCATTTAGGTATTTAAAACGGCCTTTAATTATAATATTTTCGAAACAGACGCCCCTTATGGCTGTACCATGAATTAAGCCCTACATGAAAAATGAGAACAAGACTTCCTAAAGTAGGTATGTGAAAGGGGGTACCTTTTTGCAATAAAAAGTATATAAAAGGGCTACCTTTTCTGCCAAAATGATATATTCTTTGTTTTTCATGTGACGTCATCATTTTCCAAAATTACAAATTAGCAATCCTACTGCCGTTTTAAGTGTCATCAGACATAACACCTTATCAAAAACTTGGCGTTTTACGACGTTTAAGCTCGATAGGTTTTCCTCATTTTCTTATAGAGGACATTTGAATTTTCAAGTTTATGCGTTGCGTGACATTAAATGGCGGTCCGAGAAGGATGCACGCGTAGGTCAAAAGAGCAGTTATTACGTTTTTGGTAACTGAAACAGTTTTCTTGCACTAGAAGAAGTACTACTTTCAATGTCTCAGAACTCTAGAGTAATAATTTTTCGTTTCAGTGGCAAAAACTCAATGACAGATGTTTCTGTAGGTTTCCGGCCGCCATGTTGGTGCCCCTCGGAAGGGCACCAACATGGCGTCTCCATACAAAGCTCTATAAATTTAGGTGAAACTGTTTACCGAATAACGCGGCAATGAAAAAACCGCACAGACCTAAATCTCGGCGATGTTTTTTTGTCTATCAATTATCTATCATATACCTGATTCTTGACTTAATTTATTGAATGGTTTACGATTTTTATTTTCGATGCAAGCCACCAATAAAAGGGTAAGGGGTTGGACCTCGGGGCGGAGCCTCCCCGTTTTTAAACTTTGTTAGTATCCCTTCCCCCCAACCGGGACCGGTACGTTCTGCTATCTCATTGGTCCCCTTGATAATTTAAACCAAAATAAAGTAATTCGGGCAGAATAAATTTCGAATGGAAAAAATTTCATCAATGTCCAATACGGCACCCGTTTCGACTCGAGTTTGACGAGTTTGGAGTGTTGTATTTCCAAATGGGAAAACTCCCTGTCAATGGGCTTGTTTTTTTTTTTTTATAGGAAAAATAAACAAGACGCTGTACTCAGGCCAAACAGCGAAAGTATACAACAGGGGTTTTTATTGTCTGTATCTTAAGTCTCAGAGTAAGTGACTAATATGTAATGTTAAGTTAAGTCAACCATTTACCTTGTGGCCATGGTTATACCAGCATGAGTGCGATTATGGTATTGCGATTTTCTAGCACTCAACATTTTAATGCCAGTTTGCAAATAGTTTACCATGACTCGGCAGAGAACAATTTCGTTAAATTTTAGCGGAGCTCCGGCGGAGCCCCATAACTATAGAAACAGGATCACATGCATGCATAAAAAATAAACACCCATGCAACATTTTTTTCTCATGGGTAACAAATAGCTAGCGGCAATGGATCACTAGCGCGTGCTTCCCAACGACGACGACGTCGCACAACATGGCGGCCATCAAGCTAATACCAAGTCATGCAGTCTTGAAATACAGCATTTATTATCCAACTGCACTTCGCAGAGTACAAATAAACTCCTAAGACGAGTACAAACATCACGCGGGTTATTTGTACTGCCAGAGGACCGGTAAAACAGGTTTCCTTGCCATTGACCAATCAGTAAGCTGGATTTCCCGGGCCAATTTCGTTCCCGCTTCGCATACTTCCATCACGGCATTTCCCTGTAAATAAATATATTCACGAAATTCACTCGCACGAACATACCAATTTGGCGTGTTGGATAATAAATCTCTTATGAGACGTTTTGTTGTGTAGTATCGCTGAGAATTTTTACTCGTTGTTTGTATTTTGACTCGCCCTACGGGCTCGCCAAAATACGGCACAAACTTTCGTAAAAATACTCGGCGAATACTACACAACAAAAACGTCTAATAAAGATATATAATATATTTGAGATTCGACATCCCACATGTATGTTTAATTGGACAGCTGTCATATCAAGAGATCGGCCTGACCAGTATCCACCGTGACCAATTCGCGGGGGCTCAGGTTAAGAGCTCATCAAAGTTGCATGGTTTTTTGAAGTTGGACCGCTTGGACCAAGTGCCGGTTTTTTCGATTGGATCGCGCGGGGCTCATGTCAGGCTTAACTTGTTTTGTAACCAGGGCCCGTTTCTCGAAAAAAACCCGGTTTTAAACTTAACCTTAATATTCAAAGCTTTTGGAAACCTCCCATCTGGGAATGGAAACAAAAAACAGCTTAAGGGTTCATTCCACTGAAATAGAAACCTACACTTGAGATTTTTTCTCAAAACTTTTGCCAATTGATTGTTTTACATTATAGGAACTTAAATTTTGAAAAATAAAACATGAGGGGTCCCCATGTTCGTTTAGGAGCAACAGCCACCTTGTTTATAACCATATAAAACCCTTCATAAAAAGCACCACGATTGCTTGCTTAAATTTCCACCGTTTCCTTTTACCAAGGACCTAAGGTCTGGAACTGTCCTTCCTGCCTCTATTACCAATTTGTCAAGCTTTCCTACGTTTAAAAAACAAAGTGCTAGAGTTTTTACTAAAATAGTTTCTGAGTTAGTTTCTGCCGCACTCCTTCGCAGCCCTTATCTTGTTTAATATTGTGATGTCGAGGTGGCCTCTCCTATAAGCCTGGTGGTTTCTTGAGGTCTCCTCGCCTAACAACTTGCTGTATATTATTATTGTTATAATTATTATTTATTTATTTTTTTTTTTTTTAATCTGTTGTAATATAAAGGCAAATAAATGATGATGATGATGAGATGAATTTGTTTTTTTTTCTCAACACTGAGAATTGGGCCCCTATTGAATTTTACATAGAGAAATTTACTAATCCAAATCAAAACGACAGAAAAAAAAATGATAGGTCACCGTACTCGTTTTCGAGAAAAATGGTCGATTTACCTCTTCGGCGCGGTCCAGTCGTAAAGAAAAAGCCCCGCCATTTTCTAATGCGCCGCCGCGCTAATCACGCGTAAAATTATGCGCAGTAGGGATGGCGCAATTGCAAATACTGGGTGAATGACCCTTAATGGGGCCCGGTTAAATTACCGGTAGTTTCTGGAGAAACGGGCCCCGGGGCAGGTTTTCGGAACCCGGTTAAGTGCTAACCAAGTTTAAACTTTTTCGCCTATACAAGTGTTTTTTGGCTGCTTTGTTTGGGGTTTATACAGTTTAGTATATGTAAATCGCATGGGGCCGTGGGCAAATTAAGGATTATTTTCCACGAGTATTTTCAAAGTTTCTCACACAAATTGTCCGAGAGCACTTTGCGATTACTTTGTTTATCACATAAAGGGAAAACAATTTGTACAAAAGGACAACTTTCAAGGTCTTACCGTCGCGTAAAAAGGTGTGCCGGTTGTCATTTTCTAACTAGGCTAGCAGTAGCACGGGGAAAAAGCCTACTATAATAGTAAGCAAAAACACAGACAACATTGGTTCATTCCACTCAAAGCAAACGCCATGAATGACCCACTGGGCCTTAGCCCTATTAAAGGTGGAATGCAGGGAAACCGCGACGAGGTAAAGAAAAAATTAATCTTTTTGACACTCGGTGGGAATCGAACCCACGACCTCCGGATTAGATCTACTGTATACTCTGCCGACCGAGCTACGTAGGTCAGTACAGAGTAAAAGTCGGCTCGGGGACGATTTGAGGTGGGTGAATCTGGCGGCGAAGAGAATTAAGTAAGGGTTACATATCGATGGTGTGCAATCGCAGTTACAACTCATGACCACAATGGTGGAACAGAGTTAATTAACTCTGTTCCACCATTGTGGTCATGAGTTGTAACTGCGATTGCACACCATCGATATGTAACCCTTACTTAATTCTCTTCGCCGCCAGATTCACCCACCTCAAATCGTCCCCGAGCCGACTTTTACTCTGTACTGACCTACGTAGCTCGGTCGGCAGAGATAACAGTAGATCTAATCCGGAGGTCGTGGGTTCGATTCCCACCGAGTGTCAAAAAGATTAATTTTTTCTTTACCTCGTCGCGGTTTCCCTGCATTCCACCTTTAATAGGGCTAAGGCCCAGTGGGTCATTCATGGCGTTTGCTTTGAGTGGAATGAACCAAAGTTGTCTGTGTTTTTGCTTACTATTATAGTAGGCTTTCCCCGTTGCTACTGCTAGCCTTAGTTCGAGAAATGACAACCGGCACACCTTTTTACGCGACGGTAAGACCTTGAAAGTTGTCCTTTTGTAACAACTTGTTTTTATCCCTTTATGTGATAAACAAAGTAATCGCCAAGTGCCTCTCGGACAATTTTGTGGAGAAACTTTTGGAAAATTACTCGTGGAAAATAATCCTTAAATTTGCCCACACGGCCCCCATGCGGATTTACATATACTAAACTGTATACACCCCAAACAAAGCAGCCAAAAAACACTTGTATAGGCGAAAAAAGTTAAACACTTGGTTTAGCACTTAACCGGGTTCCGGAACAATCCTGCCCCGGGGCCCGTTTCTCGACGAAACTACCGGTAATTTAACCGGGGCCCATTAAGGGTCATTCACCCAGTATTTGCATTGCGCATCCCTACTGCGCATAATTTTACGCGTGATTTAGCGCGCGGCGCATTAGAAAATGGCGGCTTTTTCTTTACGACTGGACCTCGCCGAAGAGGTAAATCGACATTTTTCTCGAAAACGAGTACGGTGACCTATCATTTTTTTTTCTGTCGTTTTGATTTGGATTAGTAAATTTCTCTATGTAAAAATCAATAGGGGCCCAATTCTCAGTGTTGAGAAAAAAAAACAAATTCATCATCATCATCATCATTTATTTGCCTTTATATTACAACAGATTAAAAAAAAAAAAAATAAAATAAATAATAATTATAACAATAATAATATACAGCAAGTTGTTAGGCGAGGAGACCTCAAGAAACCACCAGGCTTATAGGAGAGGCCACCTCGACATCACAATATTAAACAAGATAAGGGCTGCGAAAGGAGTGCGGCAGAAACTAACTCAGAAACTATTTCAGTAAAAACTCTAGCACTTTGTTTTTTAAACGTAGGAAAGCTTGACAAATTGGTAATAGAGGCAGGAAGGACAGTTCCAGAACCTTAGGTCCTTGGTAAAAGGAAACGGTGGAAATTTAAGCAAGCAATCGTGGTGCTTTTTATAAGGGTTTTATATGGTATAAACAAGGTGGCTGTTGCTCCTAAACGAACATGGGGACCCCTCGTTTTATTTTTCAAAATTTAAGTTCCTATAATGTAAAACAATCAATTGGCAAAAGTTTTGAGAAAAAATCTCAAGTGTAGGTGTTCTATTTCAGTGGAATGAACCCTTAAGCTGTTTTTTGTTTCCATTCCCAGATGGGAGGTTTCCAAAAGCTTTGAATATTAAGGTTAAGTTTAAAACCGGGTTTTTTTCGAGAAACGGGCCCTGGTTACAAAACAAGTTAAGGCCTGACATGAGCCCCGCGCGATCCAATCGAAAAAACCGGCACTTGGTCCAAGCGGTCCAACTTCAAAAAACCATGCAACTTTGATGAGCTCTTAACCTGAGCCCCCGCGAATTGGTCACGGTGGATACTGGTCAGGCCGATCTCTTGATATGACAGCTGTCCAATTAAACATACATGTGGGATGTCGAATCTCAAATATATTATATATCTTTATTAGACGTTTTTGTTGTGTAGTATTCGCCGAGTATTTTTACGAAAGTTTGTGCCGTATTTTGGCGAGCCCGTAGGGCGAGTCAAAATACAAACAACGAGTAAAAATTCTCAGCGATACTACACAAACAAAACGTCTCATAAGAGATTTATTATCCAACACGCCAAATTGGTATGTTCGTGCGAGTGAATTTCGTGAATATATTTATTTACAGGGAAATGCGTGATGGAAGTATGCGAAGCGGGAACGAAATTGGCCCGGGAAATCCAGCTTACTGATTGGTCAATGGCAAGGAAACCTGTTTTACCGGTCCTCTGGCAGTACAAATAACCCGCGTGATGTTTGTACTCGTCTTAGGAGTTTATTTGTACTCTGCGAAGTGCAGTTGGATAATAAATGCTGTAATTCAAGACTGCATGACTTGGTATTAGCTTGATGGCCGCCATGTTGTGGCGACGTCGTCGTCGTTGGGAAGCACGCGCTAGTGATCCATTGCCGCTAGCTATTTGTTACCCATGAGAAAAAAATGTTGCATGGGTGTTTATTTTTTATGCATGCATGTGATCCTGTTTCTATAGTTATGGGGCTCCGCCGGAGCTCCGCTAAAATTTAACGAAATTGTTCTCTGCCGAGTCATGG
Organism: Platygyra sinensis; assembly: GCA_019787425.1. Classification (NCBI taxonomy): domain Eukaryota; kingdom Metazoa; phylum Cnidaria; class Anthozoa; order Scleractinia; family Merulinidae; genus Platygyra; species Platygyra sinensis. Next base: position 17,820 of record JAHPZR010054781.1, on the reverse strand, counting down.
TAAACTATTTGCAAACTGGCATTAAAATGTTGAGTGCTAGAAAATCGCAATACCATAATCGCACTCATGCTGGTATAACCATGGCCACAAGGTAAATGGTTGACTTAACTTAACATTACATATTAGTCACTTACTCTGAGACTTAAGATACAGACAATAAAAACCCCTGTTGTATACTTTCGCTGTTTGGCCTGAGTACAGCGTCTTGTTTATTTTTCCTATAAAAAAAAAAAAACAAGCCCATTGACAGGGAGTTTTCCCATTTGGAAATACAACACTCCAAACTCGTCAAACTCGAGTCGAAACGGGTGCCGGTATTGGACATTGATGAAATTTTTTCCATCGAAATTTATTCTGCCCGAATTACTTTTATTTTGGTTTAAATTATCAAGGGGACCAATGAGATAGCAGAACGTACCGGTCCCGGTTTGGGGGGAAGGGATACTAACAAAGTTTAAAAACGGGGAGGCTCCGCCCCGAGGTCCAACCCCTTACCCTTTTATTGGTGGCTTGCATCGAAAATAAAAATCGTAAACCATTCAATAAATTAAGTCAAGAATCAGGTATATGATAGATAATTGATAGACAAAAAACATCGCCGAGATTTAGGTCTGTGCGGTTTTTCATTGCCGCGTTATTCGGTAAACAGTTTCACCTAAATTTATAGAGCTTTGTATGGAGACGCCATGTTGGTGGCCCTTCCGAGGGGCACCAACATGGCGGCCGGAAACCTACAGAAACATCTGTCATTGGAGTTTTGCCACTGAAACGAAAAATTATTACTCTAGAGTTCTGAGACATTGAAAGTAGTACTTCTTCTAGTGCAAGAAAACTGTTCAGTTACCAAAAACGTAATAACTGCTCTTTTGACCTACGCGTGCATCCTTCTCGGGCCGCCATTTAATGTCACGCAACGCATAAACTTGAAAATTCAAATGTCCTCTATAAGAAAATGAAGAAAAACTATCGAGCTTAAAACGTCGTAAAACGCCAAGTTTTGATAAGGTGTTATGTCTGATGACATTTAAACGGCAGTAGGATTGCTAATTTGTAATTTTGGAAAATGATGACGTCACATGAAAAACAAAGAATATATCATTTTGGCAGAAAAGGTAGCCCTTTTATATACTTTTTATTGCAAAAAGGTACCCCCTTTCACATACCTACTTTAGGAAGTCTTGTTCTCATTTTTCATGTAGGGCTTAATTCATGGTACAGCCATAAGGGGCGTCTGTTTCGAAAATATTATAATTAAAGGCCGTTTTAAATACCTAAATGACCAATTTCCCTACCCTTTTATATACCTCAACTTGTGAAATCCCTACCCTTTTATATACCTGAAGCGTGAAAAAAGCTACCCCTTTCGGGCGGAGCCTCCCCGTATAGGCCATTATAGGGAGTACCTCCCCCGGGTACCGGTTAATGCCAGGGTCTGATATAAAAGAATTCAGCCGCCAACATGAAGGCCTTTGTCTATTCATAGAGGGAGATCACAAACTATAGTCTGTCTCTTTCGCACTTTTCGAAGGGAAAAAGCGCCCTGGGTTGAATGATGTTATTATACATTTTAAAGTACATTATGAACACTTGATAGATGTTTTAAAAGCCCACTCAGTACTATATAACATATTGGATTATGATAAAGATTAATAAAGGAATTAATGATTACTACAAACTGACTTTCTCTTTGTTTGACTTGCTATCTAATAATATTAGCAAGCCGAATTTTTTTCGACAAAAAACTGCAATTGAGGTCTACGTGCACCTTAACCCTACAGTCCATCTCCTTTAGTAACTCCAGACCTCTCCACTTTCTATTGTTTAACAGCCTTATCAAAATTCGACGTACAAAGTAACTCTTATTAAAACAGGTTTCAACTTTCAGGGGGGCCTATTTAGTGACCGGTGTTTCCTTACCTGTACATGAAAGAGGTTAAAACCGCTAAATGGAAAACATCTCTAGTTATCTTTGATCAGCTCATTTAGAAACAATTTTTTTCATAATGGTATAATCTCACTCTGGATGTAAGCTTTCCGTTTGCAAGAGCACTCAAAACTCCTTAGAAGTTAAACCCCCGGCGGAGTTTCACGCTCCTACGTTAAGCACTCCTAATTGGGATCCGTTCACAGGCTAAGAGCTTCCCTATTTTAGAGATTTCCCGTACTCATTCTCCGTTCTCCGTTGCACCGTTCTTCGTTACCCGTTACCCGTTACCGTTACCCGTTACTCGTTACCCGTCACTCGTTCCTCTTTAATCGTTTGTCTGGTTATTGTTACTCGGAAATAAAGGCCCACATGACACTGATTAGCGCACTAAAATTTATATTTCTTAACCGTCCATTTCTTGGATATTTAAAAAAAGCATGTGATTTTTAAGATATGTCCTGTTTAAAACGTAAAGCGTGAGGATATATCGAGATGTTCGCGAGTAGTCCTCGCTTAATTTCGAAATACTGGTACGTACGAGGTATGTGAAACTTTCTTAGATAATAAGTTTCAATTAGAATTTCTCATATAGTGTATTTTTTAAAACGTTCGAAAGACAACGGATATTTGTTGGCTCATTTCACTAAAAAATTAAAGCTGGTGGCATAAATACTGATCTGTTAATGAGTTTATCAACTTTTTCATCCCTCTGGCAAGACATATGTCAAACTATTTACGTAGAACTGTCTATCTCATAAGAAAATCTCCTTTTCATTTTTATCAGCTGTTTTCAGCTGGGTTATTCACATTTATTTTAAAATAGCTCTAAAGCTTGCCGTAAACATAACCTAAACTAGCTGCTGCTACACGTTTCGTTGACAAAATAAACGTTCTAGACCCGCAGAGGTAAGTCAAATATTAGTATAAAAGAAATGAATAAATTATAGTAACCAACCGCCTAACTAATGTAGCTGTCGCAGCTAAGATATATGAGTGAAAATTCCACTCCTTTACCCAAAATGCCCAATTTTAACTCATTTCAAAGTCTGCTTAAATGGGGCATCGGAGAAGCATCATACCATTATTTAGGCTTGCTCCGGTAATATAGGATGTTTTATTCTTAAATATGCATTTTTGGCTTTAATTGGTGTTTTGCAGTCACGGTTGTAACTACAGGATTTAATATGGGTATCATATATTGAACACAGAATTGAATTTGTCCTTTGGTGGTATAGTAGACAATACTTAACTGAAATGAACTTTCCTTCTTCGACTTTCTAACTTAATCGAAGACATCAATTTCTGGGGTAAGGGCTAGTTGCTGAATCACATAATAAATTTGGCTTTTTGGCTGTTCTTACAAAACATGTTTGTTGTCCAAAGTGAGAGAACCATAAGACAGCAAGCAATGCTGTGGATAATAAAATTGCAAGGGTTATGACAGACTTTTAGAGTCGAAAGCTGCGTGATAGTTTTTTGAAAAATAGATTGCTGTTTTGAAAACAGCTTAAAGGAAGTGTAAGAAAAAAAAGGCAATTTCCGATTGCTGCTTTTTTTTTGTCTCAAAGTTTATGAACAGTTGATTTCGGCCAAACCTGCACTTTGCCGAAATAAGTAAGCTGAAAAAGCGAACTGACGTTGGCGTAGTCAAAGATCAAAGATGATGATTTAGCAACCGATTAGTATTACGTTTGAGTGAAGAAGTATGCTACAGTTTAGTTAAAATTAACAACAGGAGTTAAATATCCAGTCCTTTTTTCTCTTCTCTCCAAGGAAAAAAAATACGCCTTATTTTATGAAAAGGAGGGAGTGTGGGGAAAGAAGCTGCAACTAGGTTTTCAAGGTAGAGAGTTGACTTGAAAAATATAATTTTACTTCCTACGCGTATATATGCTAAAAAGCAATAATTCTTAAGATGGGGTCAATCAATCTCTTTAAGCTTGTGTTGCAGCTGCACGTCCCGAAAGAAGAAGATAGAGAAAGGGAGCGGTTCCCTCCGATCAGTTGGCTCGCATCTAATTACACTACAGCTAGGCCTCAGTTTGAGACTTTCCGGTACAGACCTCACTCTCGGTTATTTTTAAACAAACAAGGGATGTTTGAGACGTAATAAGTTGACATTGAGAATTCCAGAAAGTAGGGGTTACAATCTTTCAAGGACGCAAAGCATCAAAAAGATCAAGTAGCGATAATCCTAGGCGCGCTTAATGCAGACTGTCAGTAAAAACACAAACAAACAGACAGAATTTCGGCATGGAGAATTATCGACCTACGGTAACTGACATCCGCATTTTAGGCGAGAGACAGGGTTGACAGTGAATATCTGGACAAAACCTTAGCGGACTTTTTTTAAGTTTAAAGGGCTCTTTCCTTCTTTCGCGCAGGAAGATTCTCATTGAGAAATTTGTAGAGCATGTAACTGGATAACTGTTTTAAACCCGACGACACGAAGATTTCCAGCTGGCGTGGCCTCTTTATTCACAACTAATGTGAGTGTACTGTTGCCGAATGTTTTGTATTTTATATGGTTTCTAGTTAAAATCTAAAAACACCCTGCAGAAAAGATTGGAGTACTTTTGCCTTTTAAAGTTGCTCAGATCAGAAAGCAAAGTAAAACCGGCACCAAACATCAAGAAACCATTATTTTGGGTTTTTTTTTTCCGGTTTCGCTTTGGCGCTATGCCCGGAGCTTATTTAAGATGGAAAAAACGCCAATTTTATGTCAATAGTTATTTAGTATCAACAACAAATCGAATGTGGTTTAGCGTGGTCTGTTCTCTTATCAGCAAAGATAAGCGTCATCAAAGTGGTCAAAATGTTGTTTACTCATAAGAGTGAGTCCGCAACAAATTTTGACCACTGACATGACTTGTATCGTTGTCCATAAGAGTACAGACAACTCTAAGAAACACTCGATTTGTTTCTTACCACAATAAATGTTCTTTCTTTTCTTTTTCAGAACGCGAGCTGAAAAAGGCAGAGCATGACACCAGGAGCCATAATCAAGGACGGAGACCGTAAGCGCGCGCCATTTCTAGTATTGGGGTTGGCGCTTTGATATGGGACAATTTTTCTATTTTAGACCAAATTGCGCCATCGCTTGCGGCACACGCGCGTACATTGCTGCGAGGATTTTCGCGGATGTCGCGCAGGGGAAATGGCGTCCGAAATTCCCGCAACCGTCTATGCTTTTGGCCCACAACTCAACGCCTTCATGGTTGTTGAAATTTTGCTTAAGTATTTTCGCCGTAAGTTGCTCCAGTTTGAGTGAAGACAGTGCCGAATTAAGGTATGTCCCGCTTTATATCGCTGATCGAGTTCCGCTGCTGCTTTTACAAGAACTTCACATTACTCCAATCTAATTTTCACATATGACTGAAAAGATTAGCAGCTTTTCCATAACACAGAAAAAACTAATTGGATATGTTTGGATATAGCAGCGTTTAGGCCCAATAAGTGACCGTAGATGCTGCTTAGTTTTGTTTGTGTAAAAATCTAATAAATTGTCTGTTGTCGATGTAAGAGCGCTCGCAGATGCGTGTTTTGCACAGCTAGTAAAACATGGCAAATTGGACTTGGCACTTTGGTGTAAAAACGTACATCGAACTAATATAATATCTCTAGTTTTTGAATATGTTTAAGGTTGACTAATGTTTGAGAACATATTAAAAGCTTGGCTGAAAATATGTGAATACAGCAGAAATAATCAGAAAAGTTACGATGACGCTTTTATTAATCAACTCGAATAAAGATATCGATTGAGTCAGAACTCCTTGTCCATTTTATTTTATTTTTGCAGTGTAAAGTTTCACTATGTGAAAGGAACACACATGATGTTAGTAGCCTTTTGGTGAACGTTGGTGAAAACTGTTGTAGTAAAAAGACAACGAAACAAATCTTTTTCACAATTTGTTCACAATATGAAAACACTGACTCGGACTTGAAAGTGCACGCGCTGCACTATGCAAATGATCTACTCGTACGCGTCAAACTTTCCTTTCCAAAGCTTTTGCAAACTCGCCAAACGAGCAGAAACAATAAGAAACTATTAAAAACAGGTTTTGGTTATGATTAAGCATTGTTTGGCAAACTCATAAATTAACTCGATACCGGTGTAAACAGTTTTCTTACAGAACTTTTTTCTATAAAACAAACACAAAAGTTTACGGGAAAAACCAGCCGGCGAGCGGATTTTATTCATTCACAGCGCGAAATTAAAGAATTCTCGATCCTGAAAAACACACCATTCCATTAAATCAGAGCATAAAAGTGCATAGAAGAGCCCTAGTTCTTCTTCTCTGCCTTATTCCCTGCCATCTCTGTGAAAAATCGGCAAGAGAATCTCGCAACTCTCACCATTTGATCACGCAACGTGACAACATTCACGCGAGAGCCCACGACACGTGCGTGGATCAGCGCGGATATATGACGCCAGAATGGCGCAATTTGTTCTAAAAATAGATAAATTGTCCCATATCATGGGTCCACGCGCATCCCAAGACTTACGGTCTCCGTCCCTGATTATGGCTCCTGATGACACATTGACGCCTGCTGCGTTGTCTAGACTCTTGATAACAGCAATTTTCCGATCAGGTTGCGAGATCATTTACACTGAAACGTCTACTTACCAGGATTTAAAGTTTCCTAATAGATAGATTTAGGCCAGTCTAAAAGCGTAGCTCCTGGGTCAGGTTGTCCAGAGCCCCATTAAGCTAACCCAGGGAAATGTACAATTTTGATTTGAGTTTTGTAACTCAGTTTACGGTGAGGTTTTCTGTATATTGTTTGGCCTCTTGTTTTGGGTTTTAATGCTCACCATTTACACAAAGCAAGGCAGCAAAACACATTTGCATAAGAGAAAAAGTTATAATTTTGGTTGACTTTTAAACCTGGGTTAGCGTTAACCGGCTGTTTTCAACGAGTTAACCTGACACGAGCCCGCGAACCAATTGAACCGGCACTTAGTCAGCGGTCGCCTTCAAAAAAAACGCGCAACCTTGATGAGCTCTAAACCTGAGTCGCGTGATGCTGGTCAGCGGATATCTTGCTATGACCGCTGTCAATCAAACACAATTGATGCCTTATATCAAAGGTATAGTTACCTCAATGGATTAAGTACCTCAAGTCCAATTATGTTGTTTGCAAAGCAAAATCGAGTCACTTTAAAGTTGCAAAAACTTTTTAGGCGATAGTTCCAGGTTTTGCCTGATATTTTAATGCCACAGTAATCTGTCATCACTCTACAATGCCATACTAAGAATATGAGGCCGATTGCACCTAGAAAAGTGCAGGTATGAGGGAATCGCGAGAGACATTTCACTGATCTTGAACGAATTTGGAGTTGCCCTTTTTTGATTTCTGTGGAATGTATAGATGGCCATATTCACAAAAGCATGCTCGCCAGGTTTTCGCCTGGGTTCGAATCCAGACCTAGCTGGCGACTCTAAACCTGCTGGGGCCTCCGTCAAGGCATGGTCGGGTGCATGGCCCAGACTGGGCTATCTGATGGTGGCTTGCTGGGGGCCAGCTTTTAAAAGAAGGGGTAAAAGGAGAGGGAGGGGAGGATGTGTTGTACTGACACTTCCACTTAGTTTGACTTGGGCCTTTGAATGCCAATTAATTAGCTGTATTTGTTAAGTTGTTTAAGGTAATTTCCTTGAAATTGTTCTACTATCAAACTTTTTTGAAACTTGGCGTAATGAACATTCATGATATGAACAGTATAAAAATGCAATAAAAAAATGGGGTCACCGTGCTTGTTTACGCGTCAGCAGGCTCTTAAAATGGGGTATTTTTACTGTTTGTGCGTTAAAAGTTCGAATCACCTTCATATATAATTAAATCTTGGTTACTTGAAAGGCGCAAAGTTTTGTCTTGAAAGAAAAGCTTCATTCATTGACATAAGCAGTATTGCTTCATTTAAGCCGTTTTTGATTGCGTGGTTGCGGGAATATTGCACTTTTTCGGACAGTTCCGTGGTTACTGGAAGTCCTCGCCTTGGCCAAAATACACTCCGTTGGGAACTATTTTCCAAAGAAAAATTCATGTTCTACTATCAAACTTTTTTTCCTCTACAAATATGCTCTTCATTAGACTGTTCTTAGCAAATACCTGAAAAAAAATCGGGGGTCACCGTGCTCGTTTAAGAGAAAAGGAGAATTTATTCCGTTATTGAGCTTAGTTTGAGGGAAATCTCTTACGTTCTGCGCATGCACGCGCTCATGTGCACGCGCTAATGACGCAAAAATCGTGCGCAGTAGGGATGCGCAATGCAATACTAAGGAATTACCTTAAGCACAAACCCAAACAAAGCAAACCCATGAATGACCCACTGGGCCTTAGCCCTATTAAAGGGAATCAGGGAACCACACGAGGTAAAGAAAAAATCTTTTTGACCTCGGTTGGAATCGAACCCACGACCTCCGGATTAGATCTACTGTTACTCTGCCGACTGAGCTACGAGATCAGACAGAGAACGTCGGGGACGATTTAGGTGGTGAATCGCAGCGAAGAGAATTAAGTAAGGGTTATTCATGGGTTCAATTAGCAGTTTAATCTACACTTCAGAGTTAATTCTCTGTTCCACCATTGTGTTCATAGTGTAACGCGGCACAACATCTATATGTACCCTTACATTCTCTTCGCCGCGATTCACCACCTAAATCGTCCCCGGCCGACTTTCTCTGTCCGACCTCGTAGCTCGGTCGGCAGAGTAACAGTAGATCTAATCCGGAGGTCGTGGGTTCGATTCCCACCGAGGTCAAAAAGATTAATTTTTTCTTTACCTCGTGCGGTTCCCTGATTCCCTTTAATAGGGCTAACGCCCAGTGTGCTATTCATGGATTCAATTAGTACTCTAATTTACACTTCAGAGTTAATTCTCTGTTCCACCATTTTTAACTCTGTTGATAGTTTTAAAAGGGCTTTGAAAACGTACCTGTTTTATGAGAGTTCTTCCTTTTAGATGTAAAAAACATCGAGTCATTTGTATGTAAAATGCGGTTTTAGAAACTTTCATTATTATTATTGTCATTGCCATTGCCATTGCCATCGTCATTGTCATTGTAATTGCCATTGCCATTGCCATTGTCATTGTCATTGTCACTGTCACTGTCACTGTCACTGTCACTGTCACGGCTGTCACTGTCATTGTCATTGTCATTGTCATTGCTATTTTTATTGTTATTAACTGACAAACGGTGACGAACCGTCACCGGTTTGGTGACCCGTTACCGATCGGGTATATTTCACAACCCTCTTGAAAGAAATTTTTTTCGCCACTGGGGTTTACTACCTTTTTATGTTCAATGTTAAGAAAATAAGTCTTTCAAAAAGCCTCAACATTATAGTCAGTTAAATCAATTGAATATGATTGAAACTTATGGAAACTCTTATGGAAACTTATGGTTATGATTACGTGGTAAGTGTGAACCCCATGCGACATGTTCGTCGATCAACTCGATCGTGCACCTTTATTATTTAGAAGCTTATACATGTTATAACAGTAACCTGATGACAGCGTTCTAAATATATCTCGGATCAGAAGAAAAGCAAAGCTTTCCTACCAGAAAAGGAATCTTTTCTCGTTGTTTATTGTTGCTTTGCTAATCGCCTTATTTTTAATTACCTGTCTTGTGCTGTTCTCAAATGGAGCACAAGACATCCCGACAAAAGCAATTTGCATTGAATGTAATGGAAAAACAAACTTTCAGCAAAAATCTTTCTCATTAAATACCGCCTATTTACTTCGAGCCATCTATATCTTTAGTATATACACACTCAGTGATCTTGGTGTTTTAAGCAATCTGATTGGTTCGCTATCTCTGGCTAATGAGCATTATTCACCCCCTACCGAGTGAATAATGCGTAAGCCAAACAAAAATAGAGCATACTTTTGAATAAAGCATACTTTTGATTCACACTGATTTGAACGGTGTTTAAGGACCATTATTCTAGACTGTCATGAGGTTTTTTCGAAGATTAACTATAGATTTTCCATGTTCAAAGATTCTGTAAATAGTTTCGCGAATTCGCGTATGCTTTGTACAGCTGGCACGTTTTCCACGCATGAATTGAGAGGTCAATTAAATCGATTTTTAATGGTTTCCTTCTGAAATGTTGTTGAGATCACTTCCTGTGTATATACTAAAACAATTATTCTCAGTTTTCAATCTCGGTGAATAGTGGCAGAATGTTTACCTCGATTTCAAAGAATAATTGTTAATTATTGCGGGTGAATTACTTTTTAACATTATCTTTTCTCTCTTTTCAGTTATTAAACCCGTCCTTATCCCAAAGAAAATAGACTCAGATCTCTTTTCCGGCAAAAAAAAACGATTCACTAGAGAGTGCAACTTGCTTACAACTGGGTAAGTTTAAGACGTTTCAACATTGTTTTGACTTCTCTTCTTAATATTCGTTCTGGTACCTTTTTTTTCGTAGAACGGTTTGAAAAGAACTTTTTTTTTTCTTTTGTGTTGAACCTTACGACAGTTGTTGTTACAGTGTCATATCAATCACTCTGATCATCTGAGAACTTGCATGTTGAAAACTGATAAATGCAATATATTTAGTGGTTATCCTTATCAATCTCTCCCAACTGAGCTATCAAGCTGAGCCAATTAACTTGAAGCTGGTCAGTTTTTGATATATTACTTAAAATTATTGTTGCTTTGTGCTGAGTTTTCCTTAGGTTACGATAACCTCTCTTCCAGAATATTTAATTCTTATGTACCTTTAAACATTCTAATAGGACGAAGATCATTGCTTAGTTCTTTGTGCGGGATTAAGACAGTATCCCAACGCTGTGGTGTGTAAATAGTGGTAATTGAACTGAGCGGAGTGCAATTTGGTCTGAAATCATACCCGTGATTTCAAAATCGAACGAGCGTGCAGCGCGAGTTCGATTTGCAATTACAAGTATGATTTCAGACCAAAATTGCACGGCCCGAAGGTAAATTACCACTTTATTAGATCCAAATTGAAATCGGACAATTTAATTAAAAATTAAACGAGACTTACCTGTAAGTTGAAGTTTGATTATAATTCTGTCAAATCATTGATAGTACTGTAGGGTTAACATGAGATGCGCACGCACCGCCGTAAGTCAGTCTTAAAAGCATTTTGTGGTCACCTCAGCCCAGCCTAAGTGGAAATGAACTGCCTAATTGAATGTACTGAGGCGACAGAGAAAACAAAAAAGGAAGAAGGGTGGGTAAGTATGGGTGCTATGGGCATGTTAACCCTACTGTACTATCAATGATTTGGCAGAATTATAATCAAACTTCAACTTACAGGTAAGTCTCGTTTAATTTTCAATTCTACCAAATCATTACGTACATCCGGGTTCCCATGAGATTTCAACGCGGTGAGCACAAAATAACAAGCACCCACAAAAGCTGGAGAAAGTCCAGACACTTTAACAGTACAAAATTGTTGTACAAAACCAATTCTAATTGAGAACAGCCAAACTCATCTGGTAAGTCAGTCCAACCAGCAGTGGCTAGAATTACATCATAGAGACAGACAAAAGGGCCTTACTAGTTGAAGCGCACCTAGTGCTATGACCAGAAAATTTTCCTGTATCAATGTCTGCCTGTCCTAATACAATCTTAATCCAACGCCCAATAGTGGACGAGGTCACTGCTCCATGCGGCTTAATGAATGAAACAAGCAATTTGGTAGAATTTCTCAGTTTCTCAGTGGTCTTGATGTAGTAGCTTAGTGTTTCATAAACACAAAGTTCCTGCACAGGATACTTGTAAAGGCAACATTACCAAAGACTTTGCTAGGTTTATCCTGCTTAAGGTGTTCCATCAAGGCAAAATTGAAACACTTTTCATTCTTCTGCATATATTGCTCTGATATGTTCAAAAATGTCAGGGTCTGACATCTCTGCCCAGTAGTCAAGGCAATCAACATGACTAATTTCAGAGTGAGTTCTTTCAAACTCATCTCATCAAGGGGCCAAAACAAACTTAGGTAATCCAGGACAGTATCCACAGACCAAATGTTATTGTATTTTGGTACAAGCTTGATCTTGTTAAAAACACCCTTAAGGTAGCGGCAAACAAGGACGTGCTTCCCCACTGGTGTATGATCCTGAACATCCCTGACATTAATGTCAATATTAGAGACTGCGGACCGAGCTGTATTCAGAGCAGAGTTACTTAAGCCTTTCTTGAAGAGACTGCGCAAAAAGGACAGAACAGATCTCACAGAGGGATCATGTGACCCTTCACCACAAAACTGTAACCACTTGTTGATATACACTTTGTCCTGTTTGTGTGTACTGTCCCTCCAGGACTGCATGATGACTTCAACAACGTCTGGCGAAATCTCTGAGTCTTGCAAGGATTGCCTGATAATTTGCATACCAGCAACTCCAGTCTTTGATGAAGTGTATGGTGGCCTATGCGTGCCATAGGAAAAAGCCGTGGAATGACCATACATTCATAAATCGTTTTATTTTATTTCTGCTTTTTTTTTTAACTTTTTTTTTTTATTTCAGTGATTAATTATTTTCATCTTTGTTTTTATTTTTACATTTTCTGTTTTTAACTTTTTTAATTTTTTTAATTTTTTTTTATATTTTCAATTTCGTTTTAATAAATTTACTTTTTTTTCTAATAAAAAATAAATAAATAAATAAAAAAATTAAAAATAAAAAAAAATATGAGTGTGGCCTATGAGTGCCATAGCCGAAAAAAAAATAAAAAATAAAAAAATTGACTGTGGCCTATGAGTGCCATAGCCAAAAAAAAAATTAAAAATTAGAAATTAAAATATATGAGTGTGGCCTATGAGTGCCATAGCCGAAAAAAATAAAAAATAAAAATAAAAAGAAATTGACTGTGGCCTAGGAGTGCCATAGCCGGAAAAAAAAAAGAAAAACGGCGACGGCCTATGTGTGCCATAGACCAAGGTGCATTGTGATGCCTAGTGCAAATGCACAAAACGCGGCAAACAGACGAAACATTATCCGTGCTCTGCAAACGAGACTGTTTTGTGTAATCATGTCCAAGAGAAAAAAGAATCCTAAGTGGGACGAATATAAAGAAAAGATGTCAAACAAAAGGACGGGAAAGCATGATGAAGGCAGCTGCAGCGGCAATGTGGATTATATTACAGTCCAAAGGCTGTCTTCGACGGTGGAAGGGAAGTGCCAGAAATATTCCCGCATCGGAGCGCTCACGATTGTCCCACTCGGTTGTGAGCCTACGTTGAGCAACATCAAGACAGCGTGTACAAATCACTTCAATTTACAAGAAATGGAATGCGACTTGCTCGCTGGGGAAAGAGGGCCATCATACACGGACATCAGCATGATAACTAATTGGAAAGTCCTTCATATTCGCTTTATTCCGAAGTCGAACGAAGTATGCGATCCTTCGCGAGCTCGAGAGGAGACCAGAAATAGAGCTGCGGCGAGCCCCGTGAAGTCGGAACTGGTAAGACCAGCACTGGCATTACCAGCGCCTTCTAAAATCCCTGCTTCTGTTCCGCTTAGTGCCATGCTTCAAATTGGCAAGCTTATCCAACCCAAAGTTGACGCTGTAACACTACAACTCGAACAGTTCGACTTGAAAGCGAGGGAATGGCTGCCACCATTCGAAGTGAAAGTCTCTCTGAGCAAGGAGAAGTTTGCCAGCGGGGCATTTCGAGATGCTTACGAAGCCACAGTCATATCAGGTGGATTGCAGCCTGGAGAGAAGTATGTGGTCAAGAAATTTAAGGAGGAACAAACCAAGGAAGTGGAAAGGCTCTTTCATAGCATTGAAGACCATACGAGGAAGATGGTTCAGATGAATTCCCTGGCACGAAATTTGCCATGAAATTAGCCCTGGACGCGCCAGCAGAATTTGGACAAACTTTCAGCTACACTAAAGTGTATCTTGGAAAGCTCAATGGCGAGTGTGTAACTCTGGAGAGTTACTTAAACGGGACATTTCAAAAGTACATTAACAATACCGGTGACATCTTTGGTGCTGGAAGCGAACTAAGCATGAAAGCTTAAACCCTCGTCCACTATAGCTACGTTAAATCAGCAAAACAACTGATGATTGTAGACATACTGGGTGTAAACTATGCACTTTGTGATCCAGAGATAGCAAGTTCGACACTGATGGCTAGAGATGAAACGATCCTGTTTTGTTCGGGTAACCTGTCAACAGCAGCGATTGAGGTGTTTCTTAGCAGGCACACTTGCAACAAATTCTGTCAGTTACTTAAACTAGATCAAAAATAGGATAAGTGAAAGGTGGTTGCTCAGACTTTGCGTGATTTGTAAGCTTTAATGCACTTGATAAAAGGTGACTAACTTGGTGTAACAGAAACATATCAGACTTGTTTTACCTTGCTGCAGAGCAATTGTGTTGGTTACTGTTGCAATCTTATTTTTTGGCAGCACAGGTATTTGTGTTGTCTTCGTTTTAAGAAAATTTAAATTTTTTTTTGTTAATTAATTACCTTGAAAATGTGACAGTGTTAACTATCTCTAAGAACAGATCAAGAGGTTTAAGGTTGAAGTTGCAGTTCTTACAAGTCTGTACTTTTAAATGATGCTTTTCATTAATATGCCCCCACCCCACTGGTGATATATGCATAATCATCCACCCATGTATTTAAGTAGGCAGTTATGATTATATTTGACAAAGAGTTGAGTTTTTATTTATTTTTTTTATTATCTGTAAGGGACTAGTCATTAAGAGGGGGGGGAGCTGGTGCAAATGGAGGGAAACCATGACCCTCCCCCACCCCCTTAACTACTCCCTTTATTGACTATCCAATATACACATGCATAAATGTATATGTCCCCTGTTTCTTTCTGCATAAAAATCAGTTACCCTCCCCCTATTTGCATCAACCCCCTCCCTCTAAATAATGATGATCCCTTAAAAATGTGAAATATTCAGGTCAATGCATGGCTGTGCTGTAAGAAGTAACCAAAGTGATGATGATGCGCTTGATTCACTTTCTCAATAAAGCATGTTTGGGTCAACCATTGATTTTAAAAATCTGTATGCATCAGCTGCTTCAGCAGGCTCAATACTATCAGGGCTTGGCAAATGCCTTTCACATTCCCTCCTAAAAACTGGTTTCAAGTAATCATCTGTTCCTTCTAGAACATCTGATAGGTCAGCTACTTCCTCTAGCTGCTCCTCTGTAATGTGAAAGCCACATTTCTGTCCACCATACTGCCCTGGGAAGTTGTAAATATGTTCTGGCACACCACTTGGCAATTCTTTCTCCTTCTGTTGGCGGGTCCTATGGTTGTTCCATACTGATGTTTTGAAGACATCAAGCTCTCGTTGCAAAACTGGGATATAAATGTAGGCAAGGAGATTTCTGTAACAAAAAAGCAGGGTATTATTGGCTCATTGTTCAAATACGCACAAATCCCCTTTTCAGTTAATCACATAACAAAGAACCCTCCCTTTATAGCACAGACAGTTTCCCATAAGAGAAAAGGCCAGAGCTCCTTAAAAGGTCCAATGCCATGAGTACTCCAGACTGTTCATAGAAAGCAATACCACTGTCAAAAGAGAAAATCAAGTACACAAACGAGGATTATGGAGAAAAATATTGTAACATAAAAGCACCATACACTATGCTCTTTTTCAATCAGCTTGTTTTATGTTCAACAGTGCAATGTTCACTACACGTTATTCATAGTTATCATTCTCTGGCTTCTGAGAAAAAAAGACTAGCATGCATGTTCTTGAAAGCTTACCTGTCTGTTTGGTCACTGGAGTCATAATGCCCACCCTCAACTAGAGATCTGAGTTGGGCTTTAAAGTACTTTTCCATTCTGTCGTGGAGCTCTCTCCACCATCTCTCTATTTTATTTTGCGTTGATGGCCCATATAACACACTGTCAGTTGAATCAGTCAAGTCGCCTTGTTTACTGCGCAGTAAACAATGGATTGTAGCCATTATATCCGTTTCTGTTCCCCTATCTATTCTCAGAGTTCTAGGCAATACTAAAAGGTAAAAAAAATATTTTAAGTGTTACTCTTACTTCATTGGCTTTACCAGAGTTAAAATGAGGTGTCGAATGAAAATTTACTTTTCACTTAGCATGAGCCTTGGTGCAATGGAAAGGCAATTATTGCATTAAGTTTTGAGAAGAACTAATTCTTACATGATGAGCAAGTTTAATATGTGCCCTATTATTGTAAAACAACCTGGTTCGTATGGTAAAAATCATGGAAGCAAACCACATCCATTCACTATATATACAGTACTATTCATCATTTTAACTACACCTAAATTGGGCCACACTCTAGGATACCCAATGACCCTCTGTTTATGTGACAGGATAATCCTACCTCTACTCTCATACAGGTAGTCTAGATAAAATCTTCCAATAATCTTTGGATTATTATTTGATGTCCAAATTCTCAGAAAATTGATGCGACTGCTATATGTATCTTGCCCGCCATATATGCACAGGGGGAACATGGCTTTCTGATAGCCACATAATTTATCATGACCATCCAAAGACATAGTGCAGTCTGATCCCTACAAAACAAACAAAAATGTGAAAGGGCCATGTGGCTATCCAGAAAACAGAAGTGGGGTACCTGTAAGAGTCAGTTACATAATTGTGTTTTATTTTTGCTATACATGTACATAATAACTGCTGTTGTTCGCGAGGGTGACAAGGGGATAAAGCCAAAATAACGACACAGTGAGACTAAACTTTTCATTTTAGTTGGATATATCAAGTGGGAAGTTACACTACAACAATTAGATTATTCGCTGTTGATTTGTATTCGTGATAGAAATCTAATTGTACATGTAATAAACAGATACTAAAACGGTTTTACTCGCTTAGAGCAGGCTAAAATAAAGTATTTTGTAGCGTCCGGTTTTCGTTAGCACTGGTACTCACCCACTCACAAACGCTTTATCTCTGCGGGGTCGCTTTCGTTTCCCCAACACCTCCTCTTTCCTCCAGCCCATCGGGATCCACTTTGGTCATTACTGCGTAAACCAAATCCCTAGGCACCTGTAGACCTTGTACCTCCCGTATCTTCTTATGCATGGCTCTGTAGCCAAGAAGCTTTCCTGGACCGGAAATCTCTTTCTCTACAGCATCTTCCACTTCATTTACCTCGACATTGTGGTCAGTAAATTGAATTCCAAAATACTCCATTCGGCGTGCCAGACTTCTAAGGCTCCATGCGTACATGGGATAATCCTTTCTCATAAAGTCTAATATTTCTAACCTCCGTAAATTCACTCTGACAAACTTAGCTAGGTCGCTCCTTAAATTGATGTCATCTTTCCAATCGATGTTTCTGATCCGTGGCTCCGCCATATTGGATCTCACATCTGCATGGGCATCGCAATGCACCTTGGTCTATTGCACACATAGGCCGTCGCCTTTTTTTTTTTTTTTTTTTTTTTTTTTTTTCCGGCTATGGCACTCATAGGCCACAGTCAATTTTTTATTTATTTTTATTTATTTTTTTTTTCGGCTATGGCACTCATAGGCCACACTCATATATTTTAATTTCTAATTTTTAATTTTTTTTTTGGCTATGGCACTCATAGGCCACAGTCAATTTTTTTATTTTTTATTTTTTTTCGGCTATGGCACTCATAGGCCACACTCATATTTTTTTTTATTTTTAATTTTTTTTATTTATTTATTTTTTTTTTATTAGAAAAAAAAGTAAATTTATTAAAACAAAATTGAAATATAAAAAAAAAATTAAAAAAATTAAAAAAGTTAAAAACAGAAAATGTAAAAATAAAAACAAAGATGAAAATAATTAATCATTGAAATAAAAAAAAAAGTTAAAAAAAAGCAGAAATAAAATAAAACGATTTATGAATGTATGGTCATTCCACGGCTTTTTCCTATGGCACGCATAGGCCACCAT
>JAHPZR010054779.1:0-17580 GCA_019787425.1 Platygyra sinensis | reverse complement strand
AATAGCTCTCAAACAAACGCTTACTCGCATTATTCCAATTATTCTTATTCCGGATTGGCAGCGTTTACCTGGACACAAGGATCCTGTCTTAAGTCGCATGCGTACTGCACGTGTTTCTTTTCAAGTCGCACGTGAGATCACTATTGTTGGGGGTACCTATGTTTGTATTTATACTATTTTTAGAGCATGAATTGTTTTCGTTGAAGTAGATGCTCAAAAGACGAACTCAAGTATATGTACTATTTACAAGAAACGAAAAAATAATCTGACACCAACGAAAAAACTGTTTTAAGAAATTGCTTAGTTTTTGAGTATGTTTATTTTGTGTGCTCTTTTCTCTTTTTTTTCTTTTGTAAAGGAATCGGAAAAGATCACAAAACATAATACGTTATTGATAGTCAAAACTATAATGTTTATTCTGCTATAAGATAAAAGAGGTGACACGAAACAGTTGTCGAGGTTTGGGAAGTTGTTTCAAAAACGAAACGCACATAAGCTAAAAAAATGTTTGATTGCAATCTCGCAGCGCATTGTCACGGGAAATTATAGCAACACGAATATTTGCATTTGATTCAGTATTTGTTTATGGTGCTATGCTGCAGAGATTGATCGACCATAAAAAGGCAGACACACAGACCGTAGAACCTTCAAGGATTACAGTCGAATTCAGAGGTCAGACCACTATTGTTCTCCGCTGGGATAACGTTTCACCCGATTACGAAATGAACCTCCAATCTGGTGCTGATGAAATGACAGTTAATGAGAAGTCCGATCTTGAAACAGGGGGTGGGGGGGGGGGGGGGGCGGAGGAGGAGGAGGAAGTGAGAGGTTCCCAAATGCAAAGTGGTCAACGATGCGTATCGCGGAGAGGTACAAATGAAGATGTGGTTAAACTCCATTTAAATAAGGTAACAGAACAGACAGTTTTATAGTTGAAATCCTCAGATTCACAGAGACCTCAACACTCTTTCTTAGTCATCGGGTCACTCCCACTTTGTAATCTTGAGTCGCCCCCTGCTATGTAGTCTTGAGTACCCCACCCCCCCCCCCCCCCCCCCCCTGCTATGTAGTCTTGAGTTCACCTGAGGATGGGATTTCAGTGTAGGAGCACGCGGATCAAATAACGTCCTTTTCGGCAACAAGCTTGTGCCCTGCTGTAGAATTGGAAGCGTGCAGTTAAACTGGACTTCTCTGAGCCCTGTGAGTTGAGCTTTATTCCATACAGCTTACTTAGCAATTGTTTACCATCCTCGTGCTCTGCAGTCTATATCTTCAGAATCTTGAAATTCGCCTGGATTAATGCAACCTGCAGCTTCATCGCTGCACAATGCCTCCAGCATACAGTGCAAAATGTGACCCAGTATATTAGCTTGAAGAACAGTTACTTAATTCGTTAGCTATCCAATAACAAAATGCCTGCGTGAATCCTTCATTGACTATTAATTCGGGAGCCAATCAGTGCAGTCTGTTTCCCGTCATATTGTTTCCGCACATTAAGTTCAGTTATTCAGATCAATCGGCCGTTCTCTGTCAAAGCGAAGAAGCTGGTGCAATTCTCGTCCAGCAAGGGAACTATTTCTGGGTCAGGCCAGGTCCAAAAGGAAGGCGATATCACTGAGGTTGCATTTATCCTAAAACTTCCCTCTTCCCCGAAATCGTGGTAATGTCCTTCTTATCTCTATTGCGTAAACTAAGGTGTTTGCCTACACGCAGTACACGCATTGTATCCATCGGTTCATTGGAGGATTCGAAGGATTCATACTTAGTACCTCTTCATTTAGTTCCATGTTGGCAGGAAATTTGTTTGCATGGAAACTGCGCCATTCCACCTCGATTGCAAGAGTAACATTGCGCAAAAGACATGCTAGCTGCTAAGAAAAACGTGACTCATTTGACACGGGACACGTTCCAATCCACATCATCAGAATTAACAAACTTAAAAGACAATTTTCTAGGCAAAAGAAAAGGTTGCCCAAAAAATGTATCATTTCAGGACATCGATTTTCAGTCGTGGTGAAAGCTAGCCGAAAATCTGAAATGAAAGTGCCATGCTGTGGATTCATCTTGACAAAAACTGAGGTCAAATTAGAGATGATCTGCAGTGGATCTATAGTCAACAAGTGTAACGGTCGGTCCTATTTTTGAAAACATTGCATTTAATCCTGAAGTCTTAATCAAATACATTCAAAGGTATTAACTGCTTTCAAGAATAGTGAAATATTTGCCTGAAACAGCGATTTTTTTCTTAAAGTTAACGTCCTTTTTATCACCGTTGCATTGGAGAGACAACTCGAAATCAAGATTTGATTTCAGTAATATGACACTTCCGAGATAAATATCAAGTGGTTGTAAAAAAGCATGGAATTACAAAGTGTTTTGTGTGATTTGGCTTGTAGCATGTGAAATCGTCTTTCTCCAAATTTGTCAAAACATGAAACAAATTTTGTTTAAGTTCCGGGCCTGAGTTGTAATTTTAGAAGTATTCAATCACGGAAAACCGTTCAGCGTGCAAATTCTCAACCACACCCCCTGTTTTACCGGCATAAGCCTGCATGACCCTCTTTAAGTTGCGCTTACATACAAGTTAACGCGCATCACACATTTTTTGTATTCAGTGCCATAATTTCTGGCACAAGCCATCGATATACGTGAGTAAAGGTTGTCCTTATAAGTCACCGCAAATAATCTGTAAAAACTTTTATTGTGAGATCGTTGCAATGCTTGGCTCTGTGGAACTAAATTAATCCGGTCACCTTCATACCATTGCCTTTTAAAACAATAGATATTAGGGAGCCATATCAGTTCAAAAGTGGTAATGAGTTCACGACCGGTGAGCCAGAAATCGATCGCTATGGTTGAGTTTATCTATTGGTGATTGAAAATGTCGATCGCTGTGATGAGATTATCGATCGCTATGGTCGAGATTATTCGATTGCTGATTGACATTCTCGATTGCTATGGTCAAAAAGCAGTTGAATATTAAGACTTACGATTGCTATGGTCCAAAAAGAGATCGGTGTAAGAAAACGATCTATCAGAGAATGACGGTCCAGAACATGGACCGCTATGATCGAGAAATTTCGACGGCAGGGAAGGGAGTGGTCAGGTGGCAGATAATTCATTAAGTCTTACATGAAGTTTATAGTTAATTTTCCCGCCATGGTGCACATGATCATGAAGATGTGGCGGCCAGCAGGAACACGTCTTCCAAGACAGTAAAATAGATTATTGGAACCTTTGTGGTATGGATTTCCTGGAGCAAATTTTGCGAAAAAGACTGCAAGTCTTGAACAGTCTGTTCAGATCACTACTGGACATTATCCTGTATTGCAACTGCTATTCAGTATTGCGTTTACTAACAATTTGGAAATGGTCCTCTAGCCTACTCTCTAAGTAGTCTAATGGAATGGAAGCATTTTCGTCAGCAAGCGCCTGATCCACATCGTCAAAGCATTTTTTCATGGAGTCAAGGAATTTGTCGATCTCTTCACTACTCCGATCATCAGCCGCCATCTTGAATTCTTAGGGTACTTCTTCATGTTAAAATACGTGAGCCATCCTTCTCCTATTACCAGGCCTTTCCCTTCCTCAGTTGCAAGTCGATTTCTCAATCATAGCGGTCGATGTTCTGGACCATCATTCTCTGGTTGATCGTTTTCATACACCAATCTCTTTTTCGACCATAGCAATCGTTAGTCTTAATATTCAATCGCTTTTTGGACCATAGCGATCGAGAATGTCAATCAGCAATCGATAATCTCGACCATAGCGATCGATAATCTCAATCACCAATCGATGATCTCAATCACAGCGATCGACATTTTCAATCACCAATCGATAAACTCAACCATGGCGATTGATTTCTGGCTCACCAGTCGTGAACTCATACCACTTTTGACTGATTATGGCCTCCATAGTTTATGGTTCAAGAGAGTACCCCAGCCTTAAAATGATAAAATTACTGTTTGTAGAGACCGGCGAATGCAAGTTGCTAAAGATCAGATAACCCCTTACACTGCAGGTTTAAATTGATGTTTCCTCAGGCACATTTATCTTGATCTCTGTTTCAACTGACATTCTACGAGTGCCAGAGGAGCGGATTCTCGTCTTCATGTTAGCGTTGTTTGGCACTGTGCCGACAAAAATTTGGATCGGTGAAAAGGGTCAAACTGATATGATTGTGAAATACTTGTATTACTAATAAATTGCACTAATCTTTTCGTTTTGTAAGAAATATTTTTGAAAACTGTCCAAGCCTTAACTCTTCAAACCGTTAACGCCGATCCAGAAATTTATATTCCATGCCAAAAGCGTTGCAGGCAATTCGAATTCGTTTATCTGAGAGTAGCATAAGAAATAAACAGATCAGTATAACATGAATCTTTTATGTGACGTGTTCGCATAGAGGTCCGCACAGTGTCTAAAATACGTAACACTAAAGTAGTTTTCTTTCTGTGAACTGAGTTTCTCAATAACTTATCGTAATCCATTTCCGCCGGTAATAACAAAAGTTTGATTCCAGTTTAAGGTGGGTGATATTTGACCTCAGAGATAACTGCTGGTCGTGTCTCCATGTTGTTGAGAAGCAATTACAGTACACAAGTCACATCATAACCAGTATTGAATTCCGTAATATCGCGCATGTAAAAAGTCGATGATGTAAAAAAAAAACGTTAAAAAACATTATTTTTTTTAACTAGTCCAGGGGCGTGTGGTTAAGCGTATTGACCACTTGAGCTTTTTAGGGTTTACAGAGAAAATTTCCATCTTAGAGCTGGATGAACCCTCGACCTCCAGATTTGAAGTCCGGCGCCCTGACCACGCTACCTCTTAGTCTAAAAAGTTTTCAACTGTAAAAACATTTGAAGAAATTGCATCTTTAAAATCAAAACCATAACCAGAAAAACTCGAATCCTACATTCAACAACCGGCCAAAGCATGGTTGTCCATGAAAATGTCAAGGCATGTGGCAATTATGTTTTGTTTTTTTCTTTCGTCCAGGTAACACTTGTAAAATCTAAGATGTCTCAAGCAACAGCAAAGCGTGTTGTGTGATCGGCGCTGTGCAAGTGGCATGTCAGTGTATATCATTTCCATCAGCTTAAAGCACAAGTAAAGAAAATTCCGGAAATCGTGTGTTATGACAAGCAGTGTGCTGGGGAGGACTCTGGAAATTCTCCTGGGAGACTGTGATTATTTTTTCGGTTTCTGTGTTTGCATGAATCCTTTCTATTACATGACCTGTTGCATAATTAGGACAAAACACGTAAATCCATTTACTCAGTAACTTTTAAAATTCTAGAGCAAAATATTTTGCAGTGGTGGTCGTCGGACCACACCCCGCTCTGTTAATTTTTTTTGGTTCTCGCATCAATTATTAACGAGGAAGAATGTCTTCGTTCGTACAGAAATTGCTTTGCTACGCAGACTTATAGACCATTTTACAGTTGTCGGCTCAGTGACCTGGCCCCAGTTGTTCAAGGTGGATAACGCTTCCACCGATAATCGCTATCCAGTGATAAGTGTAACAAACAAACACGCTATCCACTGGTAGCGATTTACTCGGGATAGCGTTATCCACCTTTGACACTGTCCTGGCTTCTGAATAGCAGTGAGGCTGAAGGTGACCTTGTTTTGATACAGACCTCACTGCTTTTATTTTGCAAATCAAGTTGTTCTTATGCTAACTAGTTGCATTAAATGAAAAAAGCAGAGAGATCTGATCGTTTGTCAACGCAAGGTAAAAACAGACCAGATCCTGACGAGTAAGAGCACCTCGTGTTTCTCCAAACAAACCCTCTCTTCCCCCTCCGCCCGGGTCGCAAGACGCCAAGCCGAGCTGGCGAATACAGTCGAGTTTTTCAAAGAAATAAGCGAAACGTTAGACACAAGTGCATAATACCAGGGGCACCCCGCCGGGGATCACGTAGCGTCCCATCAGGGGTAGTAGAAATATTCCTAGTTCAACCATGTTGCCAAAACCGGAATAATCCCCAGTTTGATCAAGTGATAGTCATTTGATATGTAAATCACAGTGAATCAACTAGAAGAACTTTGAGTGTTAAGTATTAAATCATGACTAACTCTGCTTTTTTAGGTGTTGATCCACATGGTGAATGTGTTCATGGAAGCATGTACCGCGGCTTGTGGTCTAATGGCCCTAAGGAATGTTTAGAATTTCCAGACTACACCTTTGAGGATCATTACAAAAGCCAATACCATCCTACCCCCCTAGGGAGGTCCTGTATGATTATCTTAAAGGTAAGCACTGCACAACGGGTTTTATTTCAGCTGTTTTTCGTTCCTAAGAGGCGTAACTTGCCTTGATGTAAGTTTTGCTGGACTAATATCTGCAATTGTAGTTATTATCTTGTCAGAGGTTATTTTAACCTGCGATCAGGCGTCCCTTATATTTTTTGTCGTGGCGGGAAGGTACCTTCCCGCCGCGACAAAAACTATAAGGGACGCCTGATCTCATGTCAGTCAGAGTTGAAAAAGCTACGGCACAATTTTGATTGATATAAGTTCGCATTTTTTTGAGATACAAAATTGCTTTTAAACTGAAGTAGACTTCAAAATTATAGTTTTGCAGAAATTAAGACGTAATAGTAAACCGAAAGCTGCCGTAAGCAAAGACAACTTACGATCGAGCTGGAGGAGTGATATAATTTTCCGATGACAACGAAGCTTCTCAGTTAAACTCCGCGTCACCATCCAGTTTCATGATTGTTATTTGCGTCTTAAACTCTCGACGACTTTTAACGAAACTGCGTACTCAGCCATCAATTTGCCTCAGCTCAGCCATCACAATGGAGTTTTCGTGTGTATGCTGAGTGAAGTATTGAACTAACGATTGAGCAGAAACATGTTTCCATTTGTGCAATGGGAAAACAGCAATGAACTTTAAGTCTGTTGGTGAATTATGCGAGATGTTGGCAATTATTGATTTTAACTGCGATTCTTGTTCCCAGGTCGTTGGTTCCAGAGCTGATCTTCGTCCTTGGATTCGTTTCAACCATGTTGTCCGCCAAGTGACCTTCAACGATTCCACTGACGACTTTTCAGTAGTTGCGAAAACCTTGAAGAGAACACAGACCTACCCGCGCAGAAGTTTGATCATGTCATCGTGGCGACGGGGCACTTTTCTGTGCCGATATTCCTTCGTTTCCTGGTATAGACCAATTCCCAGGTCGCATCATTCATTCGCACGACTTCCGAAATGCTTCTCAGTTCAAGGATCAGACACTACTGGTGGTTGGCTCCAGCTATTCCGCGGAGGACATCGCTCTGCAGACTCTGAAGTATGGCGCTAAGAAGATTGTCATCAGCTACAAGAGTAAACCAATGGCTTCAAGTGGCCCCCGCAGATCACAGAGAAACCATTGCTAACCAAGATTGAGGGCAGCACCGTCCATTTCAAAGACGGAAGCAAAGATGACGTGGATGCCATTGTTCTATGCACAGGGTATCTCTTCTCTTTTCCCTTCCTTAGAGGAAAGACTGCGACTGAAGACTGCCAATATCCTGTTCCCTGCAGGACTCTACAAGAGCATCCTCTGGACCCAGGCTGCCAAACACAAACTGTTGTACATTGGGATGCAGGACCAGTACTATAGCTACACCATGTTTGACGCACAGGCCAAGTGGGCCGTCAACTACATCACTGGAGAACTCAAACTCCTGACAACGAAGCCATGGAAAAGGATTGCAAGAAATGGATTGCAAGGTAAGTATCTCTCAAAGTTATCTGACAAATACTATTGTATATCAGAAAACATGACTCAATAACTCGACACGACTGTTGTACATTTTTTGAAATACTTTGGAAGCCTGTCGGCCTCCTAAGTGAAAGCCTTAAGGTATTAGTTTAAGCCTTGGACATAGAAGTGTTTTGGGCTAGGCGAGTAATGAACAATTTCCATTTGGCGCTTAAGTATGCACGGATATTTTTTCCGCGGGCATTATCTGTTCCGAGAAAAGAGGAATTTTCGAGGAACAGATAATGTTCAAGGACAAATATCCGAGCTCATATTTTTAAAGTCAAATGGAGGCTATTGTGGCTATTAGCTTTCAAATATTTTTCGCAACACGCGGAATCGTTTGAAAACTGAGAATATCACTCGGATTCCCCAATTTTAACTGGGGCATATTCAGTCACGTGATGCGCTTAGACCACAGTCAAGTACGAGCGAAAATGTTTAATAGATAATACAAGTAATTGCTGGTCAATTGGTAAAGTAGCATTTCAGAATGCTAATCGTAACCTGGCCGAGGCCCGGAGCCCGGGTGAGGGCTCTGATAAGCGCTGGCACTGACATTTCTTTCTTGTATGACGCTTCTATTTTACACCTTGCATTGCCTGTCTACTATGTCTCAGACTTCACTTATTGTTTATCGCTCCAGAATGAACGAATTGAAAGATTGCGACGATCAGATCGACTTCCAGACTGACTACCTAGTCGATATCGCCAAGGAGGCGAATTATGGCTACGACCTTGACACAGCTGAAGAATTCCACGTTTGGGAGAAGCACAAACGAGATAACATCCTGACTTACCGAGATCAAAGCTATGCAAGCAAATTCACGGGAAACAAGTCGCCAATTCATCACACCACCTGGATCGAAGCTCTCGATGATTCCAAGGAGACTTTCTCAACACCAAACAGTGAAGGAAAGACAACGGTCTAACAATTAAAAAGGACTGAAGTGATTTTTACATCTGATTAGTGATTAGCTAAGAAAAATGCACAGAACACTTCAAAATTAGGATAATTGAACTAGCTGAAAGCATTAATAGCAGCACTTAACGATAGTGTGAAGTAGCATTTATACACTTAGAAGTATTGAGTATTTTCAGCGAACCGTTTGAGTAGTGTTCGAAGCTCTATTAGTGTTTTACTTGAGATTAGCAGGTTCTACTGCTATGCCATGTAGTTTTTGTTTCTTTTTATGGAACCAATACCAATAAACTCCATTAAAATTAAATCGTTAGTTAGACTTCTGTAACCATCGATTTATGTCCGAGCGGCACGATGGTTCAAAAAGATAATATGACTGAATAAAATTGCAACACATCATATAATTGTATTCACCTCATCACTTAGTTTTGGTGCTTATATAGTCGTGGTTGCTCGCTTCTAATTAACAATTAGACTACGAGCCCGAGTTTTCTACGAGCAGATAGTCAACGAGGCGCAGCCGAGTTGACTATCGCTCGTAGAAAAGGAGGGCAAGGAGTCTAATTGTTTTAGTATAAATTTACCGTAGTCTCATTGCATAAAAAGAAAAAAATGTCAAGTAACGCGTAGAAAAGAAACTGTTTTATTATTTTACATCAGTTTCAAAACGTGATGTGTGATGTGCACTGATGCTAGCTGTTTTTCTATTTAAACAATAGAGTGTTTCTGTGAGGAACTATGGCTGATAGTTACCCCGCGGAAATTTGATGTTCTTAAAACTAGCAATATTGCCCGCGAAGCGACGCTTCGCGGGCAATATTCTAGTTTTAAGAACATCAAATTTCCGCGGGGTAACTATCAGCCAATAGTTCCTCGACAGAAACACTCTATTGTTTAAATAGAAAAACAGCTAGCATCAGTGCACATCACACATCACGTTTTGAAACTGATGTAAAATAATAAAACAGTTTCTTTTCTACGCGTTACTTGACATTTTTTTCTTTTTATGCAATGAGACTACGGTAAATTTATACTAAAACAATTAGACTACTCGCCCTCCTTTTCTACGAGCGATAGTCAACTCGGCTGCGCCTCGTTGACTAACTGCTCGTAGAAAACTCGGGCTCGTAGTCTAATTGTTAATTAGAAGCGAGCAACCACGACTATATAAGCACCCAAAACTAAGTGATGAGGTGAATACAATTATATGATGTGTTGCAATTTTATTCAGTCATATTATCTTTTTGAACCATCGTGCCGCTCGACATAAATCGACTGGTTACAGAAGTCTAACTAACGATTTAATTTTAATGGAGTTTATTGGTATTGGTTCCATAAAAAGAAACAAAAACTACATGGCATAGCAGTAGAACCTGCTAATCTCAAGTAAAACACTAATAGAGCTTCGAACACTACTCAGAACGGTTCGCTGAAAATACTCAATACTTCTAAGCGTATAAATGCTACTTCACACTATCGTTAAGTGCTGCTATTAATGCTTTCAGCTAGTTCAATTATCCTAATTTTGAAGTGTTCTGTGCATTTTTCTTAGCTAATCACTAATCAGATGTAAAAATCACTTCAGTCCTTTTTAATTGTTAGACCGTTGTCTTTCCTTCACTGTTTGGTGTTGAGAAAGTCTCCTTGGAATCATCGAGAGCTTCGATCCAGGTGGTGTGATGAATTGGCGACTTGTTTCCCGTGAATTTGCTTGCATAGCTTTGATCTCGGTAAGTCAGGATGTTATCTCGTTTGTGCTTCTCCCAAACGTGGAATTCTTCAGCTGTGTCAAGGTCGTAGCCATAATTCGCCTCCTTGGCGATATCGACTAGGTAGTCAGTCTGGAAGTCGATCTGATCGTCGCAATCTTTCAATTCGTTCATTCTGGAGCGATAAACAATAAGTGAAGTCTGAGACATAGTAGACAGGCAATGCAAGGTGTAAAATAGAAGCGTCATACAAGAAAGAAATGTCAGTGCCAGCGCTTATCAGAGCCCTCACCCGGGCTCCGGGCCTCGGCCAGGTTACGATTAGCATTCTGAAATGCTACTTTACCAATTGACCAGCAATTACTTGTATTATCTATTAAACATTTTCGCTCGTACTTGACTGTGGTCTAAGCGCATCACGTGACTGAATATGCCCCAGTTAAAATTGGGGAATCCGAGTGATATTCTCAGTTTTCAACGATTCCGCGTGTTGCGAAAAATATTTGAAAGATAATAGCCACAATAGCCTCCATTTGACTTTAAAAATATGAGCTCGGATATTTGTCCTTGAACATTATCTGTTCCTCGAAAATTCCTCTTTTCTCGGAACAGATAATGCCCGCGGAAAAAATATCCGTGCATACTTAAGCGCCAAATGGAAATTGTTCATTACTCGCCTAGCCCAGAACACTTCTATGTCCAAGGCTTAAACTAATACCTTAAGGCTTTCACTTAGGAGGCCGACAGGCTTCCAAAGTATTTCAAAAAATGTACAACAGTCGTGTCGAGTTATTGAGTCATGTTTTCTGATATACAATAGTATTTGTCAGATAACTTTGAGAGATACTTACCTTGCAATCCATTTCTTGCAATCCTTTTCCATGGCTTCGTTGTCAGGAAGTTTGAGTTCTCCAGTGATGTAGTTGACGGCCCACTTGGCCTGTGCGTCAAACATGGTGTAGCTATAGTACTGGTCCTGCATCCCAATGTACAACAGTTTGTGTTTGGCAGCCTGGGTCCAGAGGATGCTCTTGTAGAGTCCTGCAGGGAACAGGATATTGGCAGTCTTCAGTCGCAGTCTTTCCTCGAGGAAGGGAAAAGAGAAGAGATACCCTGTGCATAGAACAATGGCATCCACGTCATCTTTGCTTCCGTCTTTGAAATGGACGGTGCTGCCCTCAATCTTGGTTAGCAATGGTTTCTCTGTGATCTGCGGGGGCCACTTGAAGCCATTGGTTTACTCTTGTAGCTGATGACAATCTTCTTAGCGCCATACTTCAGAGTCTGCAGAGCGATGTCCTCCGCGGAATAGCTGGAGCCAACCACCAGTAGTGTCTGATCCTTGAACTGAGAAGCATTTCGGAGTCGTGCGAATGAATGATGCGACCTGGGAATTGGTCTATACCAGGAAACGAAGGAATATTCGGCACAGAAAAGTGCCCCGTCGCCACGATGACATGATCAAAACTTCTGCGCGGGTAGGTCTGGTGTTCTCTTCAAGGTTTTTTCGCAACTACTGAAAAGTCGTCAGTGGAATCGTTGAGGTCACTTGGCGGACAACATGGTTGAAACGAATCCAAGGACGAAGATCAGCTCTGGAACCAACGACCTGGGAAACAAGAATCGCAGTTAAAATCAATAATTGCCAACATCTCGCATAATTCACCAACAGACTTAAAGTTCATTGCTGCTTTCCCATTGGCACAAATGGAACATGTTTCTGCTCAATCGTTAGTTCAATACTTCACTCAGCATACACACGAAAACTCCATTGTGATGGCTGAGCTGAGGCAAATTGATGGCTGAGTACGCAGTTTCGTTAAAGTCGTCGAGAGTTTAAGACGCAAATAACAATCATGAAACTGGATGGTGACGCGGAGTTTAACTGAGAAGCTTCGTTGTCATCGGAAACTATCTCACTCCTCCAGCTCGATCGTAAGTTGTCTTTGCTTACGGCAGCTTTCGGTTTACTATTACGTCTTAATTTCTGCAAAACTATAATTTTGAAGTCTACTTCAGTTTAAAAGCAATTTTGTATCGTCAAAAAAATGCGAACTTATATCAATCAAAATTGTGCCGTAGCTTTTTTCAACTCTGACTAACATGCGATCAGGCGTCCCTTATAGTTTTTGTCGCGGCGGGAAGGTACCTTCCCGCCACGACAAAAAATATAAGGGACGCCTGATCGCAGGTTAAAATAACCTCTGACGAAGATAATAACTACAATTGCAGATATTAGTCCAGCAAAACTTACATCAAGGCAAGTTACGCCTCTTAGGAACGAAAAACAGCTGAAATAAAACCCGTTGTGCAGCGCTTACCTTTAAGATAATCATACAGGACCTCCCTAGGGGGGTAGGATGGTATTGGCTTTTTGTAATGATCCTCAAAGGTGTAGTCTGGAAATTCTAAACATTCCTTAGGGCCATTAGACCACAAGCCGCGGTACATGCTCCCATGAACACATTCACCATGTTGATCAACACCTAAAAAAGCAGAGTTAGTCATGATTTAAGACTTAACACTCAAAGTTCTTCTAGTTGATTTAATATGATTTACATATCAAATGACTATCACTTGATCAAACCGGGGATTATTCCCGGTTTTTGTAACATGGTTGAACTAGGAATATTTCTACTCTCTCTCGATGGGACACTACGTGATCCCCGGCAGGGTCCCCTGGTATTATGTACTTGTGTCTAACGTTTCGTTTATTTCTTTGAAAAACTCGACTGTATTCGCCAGCTCACCTTGGCGTCTTGCGACCCGGGCGGAGGGGGAAGAGAGGGTTTGTTTGGAGAAACACGAGGTACACTTACTCGTCAGGATCTGGTCTGTATTTTACCTTGCGTTTGACAAACGGTACAGATCTCTCTACTTTTCTTATTTAAATGCAACTAGTTAGCATAAGAACAACTTGATTTGCAAAATAAAAGCAGTGAGGTCTGTATCAAAACAAGGTCACCTTCAGCCTCACTGCTATTCAGAAGCCAGGTCACTAAGCCGACAACTGTAAAATGGTCTATAAGTCTGCGTAGCAAGCATTTCTGTACGAACGAAGACATTCTTCCTCGTTAATAATTGATGGGAGAACCAAAAAATTAACAGAGCGGGGTGTGGTCGGACGACCACCACTGCAAAATTTTTGCTCTAGAATTTTAAAAGTTACTGAGTAAATGGATTTACGTGTTTTGTCCTAATTACGCAACAGGTCATGTGATAGAAAGGATTTATGCAAACACAGAAACCGAAAACAATACTCACCAGTCTCCCAGGAGAATTTCCAGAGTCCTCCCCAGTCAGACTGCTTGTCATAACACACGATTTCCGGAATTTCTTTACCTTGTGCTTTAAGCTGATGGAAATGATATAACACTGACATGCCACTTGCACCAGCGCCAATCACACAAACACGCTTTGCTGTTGCTTGAGACATCTTAGATTTTACACGTGTTTACCTGGACGAAAGAAAAACAAAACATAATTGCACATGCCTTGACATTTTCATGACAACCATGCTTTGGCCGGTTGTTGAATCTAGGATTCGAGTTTTTCTGGTTACGGTTTTGATTTTAAAGATGCAATTTCTTCAAATGTTTTTACAGTTGAAAACTTTTTAGACTAAGAGGTAGCGTGGTCAGGGCGCCGGACTTCAAATCTGGAGGTCGAGGGTTCATCCAGCTCTAAGATGAAATTTTCTCTGTAAACCCTAAAAATGCTCAAGTGGTCAGTACGCTTAACCACATGCTCCTGGCTAGTTAAAAAATAATGTTTTTTAACGTTTTTTTTTTTTTTACATCATCGACTTTTTACAATCATGTGCGATATTACGGAATTCAATACTGTTGTGATGTGACTTTGTACTGTAATTGCTTCTCACAACATGGAGACACGACCAGCAGTTATCTCTGAGGTCAAATATCACCCACCTTAAACTGGAATCAAACTTTTGTTATTACCGGCGGAAATGGATTACGATAAGTTATTGAGAAACTCAGTTCACAGAAAGAAAACTACTTTAGTGTTACATATTTTAGACACTGTGCGGACCTCTATGCGAACACGTCACATAAAAGATTCATGTTATACTGATCTGTTTATTTTCTTATGCTACTCTCAGATAAACGAATTCGAATTGCCTGCAACGCTTTTGGCATGGAATATAAATTTCTGGATCGGCGTTAACGGTTTGAAGAGTTAAGGCTTGGACAGTTTTCAAAACATATTTCTTACAAAACGAAAAGATAGTTAGTGCAATCTATTAGTAATACAAGTATTTCACAATCATATCAGTTTGACCCTTTTTACCGATCCAAATTTTTGTCGGCACAGTGCCAAACAACGCTAACATGAAGACGAGAATCCGCTCCTCTGGCACTCGTAGAATGTCAGTTGAAACAGAGATTCAAGATAAATGTGCCTGAAGAAACATCAATTTAAACCTGCAGTGTAAGGGGTTTATCTGATCTTTTGCACCTGCATTTTCGCCGGTCTCTACAAACAGTAATTTTATCATTTTAAGGCTGGGGTACTCTCTTGAACCATAATCTATTGTTTTAAAAGGCAATGGTATGAAGGTGACCAGATTAATTTAGTTCCACAAAGCCAAGCATTGCAACGATCTCACAATAAAAGTTTTTACAGATTATTTGCGGTGACTTATAAGGACAACCTTTACTCACGTATATCGATGGCTTGTGCCAGAAATTATGGCACTGAATACAAAAAATGTGTGATGCGCGTTAACTTGTATGTAAGCGCAACTTAAAGAGGGTCATGCAGGCTTATGCCGGTAAAACAGGGGGTGTGGTTGAGAATTTGCACGCTGAACGGTTTTCCGTGATTGAATACTTCTAAAAGTTACAACTCAGGCCCGGAACTTAAACAAAATTTGTTTCATGTTTGTCAAATTTGGAGAAAAGACGATTTCACATGCTACAAGCCAAATCACACAAAACACTATGTAATTCCATGCTTTTTTACAACCACTTGATATTTATCTCGGAGGTGTCATATTACTGAAATCAAATCTTGATTTTTGTCTCTCCAATGCAACGGTGATAAAAAGGACGTTAACTTTAAGAAAAAAATCGCTGTTTCAGGCAAATATTTCGCTATTCTTGAAAGCAGTTAATAACCTTTGAATGTATTTGATTAAGACTTCAGGGTTAAATGCAATGTTTTCAAAATAGACCGACCGTTACACTTTGTTGACTATAGATTCCACTGCAGATCAATCTCTAATTTGACCTCAGTTTTTGTCAAGATGAATACACAGCATGGCACTTTCATTTCAGATTTTCGGCTAGCTTTCACTACGACTGAAAATCGATGTCCTGAAATGATACATTTTTTGGGCAACCTTTTCTTTTGCCATAGAAAATTGTCTTTTAAGTTTGTTAATTCTGATGATGTGGATTGGAACGTGTCCCGTGTCAAATGAGTCACCTTTTTCTTAGCAGCTAGCATAGTCTTTTGCGCAATGTTACTCTTGCAATCGAGGTGGAATGGCGCAGTTTCCGTGCAAACAAATTTCATGCCAACATGGAACTAAATGAAGAGGTACTAAGTATGAATCCTTCGAATCCTCCAATGAACCGATGGATACAATGCGTGTACTGCGTGTAGGCAAACTTACGCAATAATACTGAACTTAATGTGGAAACAATATGACGGGAAACAGACTGCACTGATTGGCTCCCGAATTAATAGTCAATGAAGGATTCACGCAGGCATTTTGTTATTGGATAGCTAACGAATTAAGTAACTGTTCTTCAAGCTAATATACTGGGTCACATTTTGCACTGTATGCTAGAGGCATTGTGCAGCGATGAAGCTGCAGGTTGCATTAATCCAGGCGAACTTCAGGTGAAGATCCTGAAGATATAGACTTACCTTTTGCAGAGCACGAGGACGGCAAACAATTGCTAAGTAAGCTGTATGGAATAAAGGTCAACTCGCAGGGCTCAGAGAAGTCCAGTTTAACTGCACGCTTCCAATTCCTACAGCAGGGCACAAGTTTGTTGCCGAAAAGGACG
This sequence comes from Platygyra sinensis, assembly GCA_019787425.1. Lineage (NCBI taxonomy): Eukaryota > Metazoa > Cnidaria > Anthozoa > Scleractinia > Merulinidae > Platygyra > Platygyra sinensis. The sequence goes on along the minus strand of JAHPZR010054779.1, from coordinate 1,154 downwards.
TTATTTGATCGGCGTGCTCCTACACTGAAATCCCATCCTCAGGTGAACTCAAGACTACATAGCAGGGGGGGGGGGGGGGGGGGGTACTCAAGACTACATAGCAGGGGGCGACTCAAGATTACAAAGTGGGGGTGACCCGATGACTAAGAGAGAGTGTTGAGGTCTCTGTGAATCTGAGGATTTCAACTATAAAACTGTCTGTTCTGTTACCTTATTTAAGTGGAGTTTAACCACATCTTCATTTGTACCTCTCCGCGATACGCATCGTTGACCACTTTGCATTTGGGAACCTCTCACTTCCTCCTCCTCCGCCCCCCCCTCCCCCCCCTCCCCCCCCGTTTCAAGATCGGACTTCTCATTAACTGTCATTTCATCAGCACCAGATTGGAGGTTTATTTCGTAATCGGGTGAAACGTTATCCCAGCGGAGAACAATAGTGGTCTGACCTCTGAATTCGACTGTAATCCTTGAAGGCTCTACGGTCTGCCTTTTTATGGTCGATCAATCTCTGCAGCATAGCACGATAAACAAACAAATACTGAATCAAATGCAAATATTCGTGTTGCTATAATTTCCTGTGACAATGCGCTGCGAGATTGCAATCAAACATTTTTTTAGCTTATCTGCGTTTCGTTTTTGAAACAACTTCCCAAACCTCGACAACTGTTTCGTGTCACCTCTTTTATCTTATAGCAGAATAAACATTATAGTTTTGACTATCAATAACGTATTATGTTTTGTGATCTTTTCCGATTCCTTTACAAAAGAAAAAAAAGAGAAAAGAGCACACAAAATAAACATACTCAAAAACTAAGCAATTTCTTAAAACAGTTTTTTCGTTGGTGTCAGATTATTTTTTCGTTTCTTGTAAATAGTACATATACTTGAGTTCGTCTTTTGAGCATCTACTTCAACGAAAACAATTCATGCTCTAAAAATAGTATAAATACAAACATAGGTACCCCCAACAATAGTGATCTCACGTGCGAAAAAGAAACACGTGCAGTACGCATGCGACTTAAGACAGGATCCTTGTGTCCAGGTAAACGCTGCCAATCCGGAATAAGAATAATTGGAATAATGCGAGTAAGCGTTTGTTTGAGAGCTATTCTCATTCCGGAATACCTGGATTTCCATTCCGGCTATTCTGCTCC
>JAHPZR010054778.1:22500-24760 GCA_019787425.1 Platygyra sinensis | reverse complement strand
GAACGTCCTTAAGAGGGGAAGTAGGTTGTTTGAGTAACTGCGTGTCTTTACAGTGAAAGTGAAAGCTTACATGTACTACTGTATATGTTTCATGATAGGCTAGGTGTCTTCGTGTAATTTTCAAAGCTTGAACAAGTCAAAAATATTTAAGCTTACTACACGCGCACACAAAAAGAAAGAAGTCGAAGCCCACTATCAAGCTTGTTTTCGAACCTTACCAACGTTTTGACGCCATTTTCTTTCACCTCGAAGTCCAGTTCAGCGCGACAATCTAGGATCTGTTTCTCAAACAACACGTTCACGAACCAACTAATATGCGTACACGTATACTGAGATGGTTCGGAAAACGAACACGGATCAGCCATTTCCTTGCAAAACCTGGCGAGAACAACTTTCGGTTTGCGCTGTTTGTGCGCGGAGCCCGAGAAACTTTTCCTAAATTCCAGTCCTCCTCGTCATGTCCATTCTAGTCGCTGGGAGAGGCCTCTGCATCCTCGGAGACCCAAGGGCCGTTAGATTTCTTCGCCCGAACTTTTTTCTCGCCCGTTTAGACTTTTTCCCGCCCCTACTAACTGCCTTTGGGTCCCTCCAAGGATGAGGCCTCTGGGGACAAGAATTTTGTCGTGTCAGGCGCATAACGTCGCGCGTGACTAGTGTCGTTAAACGTGACGGTTGTGACGGTCCCTCGTGACGATGTGAATGTGTTACTTCCGTATTGGTTTCAGTTAACAAGGACAACAACGGCAACAACGACAAAACACAAATTTGTTTTATTCAACTCTACTCCTAGTTACAAAGCATTGCACTAAAAGCTGAATCGTTTTTACTAGCTGAGTACCTGGACTTTGTCATGCCATGACCGTCCATAAAAATTTGGATATTCTTTTCATACATGCGAAAAAGCGCTGTTTTCGGCCACTCCTCACTCTCCAATTCTTCTTGACCAATCTGGAGAAAAATTATCAATCTTGAGAACGAGCGAGAAGATCTAATTCTCAGAATTTGTAGCGGAGCAGGATTTTAAAAGTTATAAGTAGAGAGCCTAGAAATGGCTTACAATTTTTCTACGACAATTGATCTGCTATGGGCAGTAAAGAGGTATTCATCGAAAAAATAATAAAAGAAATGTCATTGACTTTGTTTAGTTGAATAACTACTTTCAATCCCAATTTCCGTGATATAATCAAGAAAAATTACACAAAAACGTCAATCTTTCATTTTGATTTCAATCCACTGATCTCCTGGCCTGGACTCTTGCAAATGTGGACCTGCAGATTACTCCAGCGATTCCTCGTGAACATATTCCTGCTTCATGTTGAGGGGATCGCAGGGTCTGAAGCCCAGGATACCCTCGAGTAGTTTCCTACCATAGGATACCAGGCGGCTGTCGGATAAGAAGTGTATAACAATGACTGACTTTAATGTGCTCTTCGCGTCGGCTAAAGCCTCGCTTGCACACTTCACCTGCCCCAGAAGATGCACTTGAAATAGGATATAACTCTTTGTGTAGATGTAGCACTCCCAGTGTAGCGATTTACTTCGCACCGATATTCTTCCATGGCTGCAAGACTTAAATGGTTCAGATTCATCTTCGTTGCTATCCACCAAAAGCATGTCTCCATCCTTGAGCATTGCGCTCTTGTTGGCAAAAGAAGCTTCCAATGCTCGGCCATCCATGGTGAAAATCTCATTTGGAAAGAGCTTCCCAGCAATCGATAATATCTCGTCAGCGAATTCTTCCTTGGTGCAAGGTCTGACCTCCAGTGCTAGGCTGTTCGCGACTTCGTTTAGTCTTTCTTTGTCGAAATTCTCCAGGTCGAGATGGTAGGCAATCATATCTTGCTTAAAAAGCATTTGATCAGCAAAAAGCTCTTGGCGGTTTGCGTAGAACTTTTTCGGTGCATAAAACAGCTCTCGGGCAACGTTCGGATAATTTTTACGAATGAAATTTCGGCTCGCCTCGATCATCTTGATTTGAAGCCCCTGGCGTCGGAATTGAGGGTGGATTTTCTCTACATCGCAAGCGGAGCTTCGTCCATCGTTCACAATGGCGAAGGTTCGGAGACCAACGATACGGTCATCAATTTGTGCCACGAAAACAGCTCGTTTGGGTTCCGTGAGCCAGCCGTTGAATCTAGTGGGAATAGAATCATGATCTTCGTCACCTTTGTTTTCATAAGTAGCGCGGGAAAGTTCCACAACTGCATCGTAGTCTCCCAGAGAAGCGGGACGAATTTCTACTTCTTCCATTTTGAGGCAG
>JAHPZR010054778.1:0-17500 GCA_019787425.1 Platygyra sinensis | reverse complement strand
CAGCCTTGAGGCTTGGACAGTGACGGCACTGAGTCGAAGCGCTCTCCTAGCTGCAAAATGATTTGATCAAGAAATGGAGTAGCCACGTTGATCCGATAATACCCCTTTACTGTTGGAGCTGGAGCATTGGCGCGATAACGAAGCCGTGCAGCAACTCTGGGAGCTGTTGACGCCACTCCCACCTCAGCTGCCATTGCCATTGCCTTCTCATACGCATCATCGTACATCCCGTCCATATCGCCGTGCATGTCCTGGTACGACTTGAGCACACTCGAAACCATCGTGAAAGCCTTGAAAATGTCATTGCTCTTCCGTTGCAAATTCGTTGTTAGAGCACTCATGTGCGATAGGTAGAGGTATCCAATGACAAAAGTCACGATAAATTCAAAGTTCGTAATGGCTTGGAGTAGTCCAGAGGCATCCCTCTTAGTGGCTGTGTTCCAGTATCCGTAGAACTGGGCTGGACAGTCGTCGTGTTGTAGATTATGTGTCATGACTTCCAAAACATACACGACATGCTCGAAGGATTCATAAAATGCTCGTATGCTTCAGACCTCTCTGCTAATCTGGTACATGTAGTAATCATATCTAGCAGGGTGAATTTCTCTTAATTTGCCTGGCCCGATACGGAGCTCGCTGTGTTTTTTGTGTTTTTTTTTTTTTCCGCGGGCTCCTGGGCTTTCTAGTTTGTTATATAGTTAGACAGCAGTCACAAAGCGTCCTATGCGGCAGCGTTTTGACCACAATGGCTCCCAAAACCGAAAACATAACTGAAAAAAATATACTTTATCTTAAATAGGCTAGCGCAAGCTCAATCCTGACAATCCAAGATTCGGCGCTCGGTTAGGTCGGCAACAGCAAAAAAAAAATCTTGAGCCTCAAGGGGGGTTCGTTCGAACCCCTCGAACCCCCCCTCCTACGGGCCTGTTTATGTTCTGGCGGTTGGCTTCCCCTAAAGAAAAACACAAGCTTGTGTTTTTCTTGTCTCTGGGTTCCTGGAGGTGGTTTAGAGCCATTTAGGCGAGTTTTATGTTCCCCTAAAGAAAAACACAAGCTTGTGTTTTTCTTGTCTCTGGGTTCCTGGAGGTGGTTTAGAGCCATTTAGGCGAGTTTTATGTTCCCCTAAAGAAAAAAACAAGCTTGTGTTTTTCTTGTCTCTGGGTTCCTGGAGGTGGTTTAGAGCCATTTAGGCAAGTTTTATGTTCTGGCGGTTGGCTTCCCCTAAAGAAAAAACACAAGCTTGTGTTTTTCTTTAGGGGATGCTAAGCCAACCGCCAGAACATAAAACTCGCCTAAATGGCTCCAAACCACCTCCAGGAACCCAGAGACATCGAAATAACGCAATGTAAACATAAGGTAAGCCATTTTATTGCAATTATTTTCCACAGGTAGCATTTCGAGCAATTTTCGAAGCATTCCCATACAATGTCTTATAAACGGCTAAATTCGTAACGCAATCGTCAACAGACTAATGTCACGTATTAATCGTATTCAACGTCTGGGCCGCCTGTGCGTAATCAAACAAATACATTCAGACTCAATGGCTTTTTGACCGTGCAAATGCTTAATAAAAAGGTAGAAGCCTTGGAAAGGTTTATTAAGTTTTACAAATATAAGATCAACCGGCCGCGCATTATCAACATGGCGTGGGCGGGAAAGAGAGATTGGGGAGAGTGAAATGAACAATTTGAAACGTAACCAGCAAACTCATGACACAAAGGTGACATTTTATTCCTCGTGTGATTTGTAAATACATTGCAAATTACTTTAAACTAAACGACTCTGAGTTGGGGCGAAACGACTTTAAGTTGGGACGACTCTAACTTGGGGCGAAACGACTTGGGGCGAAACGACCTGTTTCCGGTCATAAGAAGTGTTGGGAAGATGACAACGATCAAATGAATCACGCAAGGAGAAACATAGTACCCTGGCCCTGGGGAAGAAGAAAGGCCGTTCCTTTAATTGATAGTATAGTCCCAGGGGGGTGGGGGGGGGGGGGGTAGAAAGTCAAGACCCAAAAAAAATCCTTAGGGCTTCCAGCAAAACCCCAAAAAATCCCTGGACCAAAATAAACCCCCAAAAAACCCCATCCTGATTTTGTGGCCCTTAAAAGTTCCACAAAGAGGTAATGCCACGAGACAATACAGACTATTGTATAACACGTGCGATGTAAAGCAACAACATAGTTTACTATTAGACAACAGCAAAACACGTTTATTTTTGTACTTTATTCGTAGGACTATGCAGCCAGGGCACTACCGATTCTTTTAATACCCCCAAAAAATCCCTAACTCAAATCAAGCTACCCAAAAAGATACTTGTCAAATTTTTGTACCCAAAAAAATCCTGGAATCGAAAATTTCAAACCCAAAAAAATCCTTCGATCACCCCCGTCACTTGAAATCTCGAGTACCCCCCCTGGGAGTATAGTTCCCAAACCGTTTTATCATCAGCTTCGCGATCGTCCCTTGAAGATTGCGTGATGTGCTAACCTGGAGATCGGAGAAGAGTGTCTGGGCGGAGAGGGGCGGGGGCTAGGCGGTTCCCGTGTCTGGATGGAAAGGGGCGGGGAATAGGCGGTTCCCTTGGGGGCCTGGTGGAGGCTATTATGTGTTTCGTGACAGTTACATGACCTATAGATCGGATAAGAACAAAATGGCGGCACTGTTGAAGAGAATTGGAACGCTAAGAACTAATACTGGTACTTCGTTAGTAATCCATCATTTGAGAAGACTTTCACCCTGCGGGAAATTGTGTCTGTCAGACTGCTCTTTTTATAGTACAGAGACTGCAGCATCAAAGACGGAAGAATTCAGTCTTCGATATCTGGAAGGAAAACATGAAGGTTTAATTAAACTTAAAAATCTCTGAATTTTAATCTTATTCTACCGTGTGTTATATAAATTATAAGTCAAATCATTCTCACATTTTGATTGGGTCTTATGATACATCCAGCTTTTTGTTTTGTTTGTTTGTTTTGTTGTTGTTGTTGTTGTTTTTTTTCTGGGGGGGGGGGGGGTAACTAGTTTATTTCTGTTAGCATAAATCTACAACCTTATCTAAATTCTCTTCAAAGACACTCAAAAACATGAAGCATCCACTGCCACTCTGTTATCAATCACACACTGTCAGGTTACACACTATCTACTACAGAAATTTATAGATTAGTAGCATATTGGGCCAAAGAAATAACTGTGTCTTTCAAGATAGAATGTTAGGAGATTAATACTAAATAAATGATACTTATTACAACTCAGGATGTTTGATTTTCAATTATGTGTCACTGACAACTGAGCCAGACTGAATTGTTTTCTTCTTTTTTCCAGGGATTGCTTTATTTGTAATGAACAGACCAGAGGCAAAGAATTCCATGAGCAAGAATTTCTTAGGAATGGTAAGAATTACCAATGAAATGTGAATCATCAGTACCAGTTTAATCTGACCCACAGTTAAAGCTGCATGGTTTATATTATACTCCTTTGTTAACCTAGTCAATGATTCAGCTCTCTGAATCTCTGTAAGAAAAGAAGTCTAATAAAAGTATTGGTTTGCAGTTGTGTCAGGTGATAACAGAGAAGCCTGAAAAAATGGAAAGTTTTGACAGGATAGGCCTCTTGCACTAAGAGGTCACGTGACCAACGCCTCCCTTAAACAGTGAGTTGTAATCTTGCTGATGCCAAAAATTGACAGAACACATAAAAATTATCTTACACCCAAAATTTGAGAGGAAACACATTTAAGGGAGATACTTTATGGTACTTTGATTTTTCAACAAATTACTATGATTTGTATTGGCCGCCATGTTGGAGGGCATACTCTTGCCCTCCAACAGGGCCGCCAAAACGACTTTTTGTTTATATCTTGTTAAATGTTTGATAGTTACGTTCAGATGTGCTATAAACGTTACCACATCTTTTCAACATTTTCCTTGAAGTTTCAGTGCAAAATTTGTGTCAGAAAACGGTAATTCATAATTTTAAAAATCAAGTTTTGGTCACGTGACCAGCTACGGACTTTTTCATTTTAAGCAAATGGTGCGGGTTTGAAAAACCAAATCACTATTATTTTGTTTAAGAGATGACCTACTAATAGTGTTTCGAAGGCAAAATTATGTAACTTTTATTTTCATATTCTGTGTTGTTAGTGCAGTTTTCTACCACAATTGAACTACATTTGTGCACAGGGCTGTCATCATGTTTTGAGTCACCTGTAGCATTGTTCTTCACACCAATAGCAAACTTTGTACTTTGTGGGTGAATTCTATCAACAACAGGTATTTTCATCTGTGGCATCAAGGGTCCACTGAAGCATTACTCAGGCATAACAGGTGTTATGGGTTACACCCTTAAAGGGACACAGTCAGCTGCCATACATGTGCATTAGATACCACTTCATAGCTAATTTACATATCACCGAGACACGATCCATACTGTTTTTAACCAAACATAATAAACATTTATTTATAGCCAAATAAATAAATAGGATGAGCAAATGCACACTTGAAAACAGATATTTCAGTAAATGATCGAAAATCATGCAGATTTGTAGGTGTACTTTGATTTTAGGTTGGAGTGAATTCTTTTCAGAATGAGAAAACTAGTGTCCAGGTCAGTGCGGTCCCAAAGCTGACTGTGTCCCTGATGCAGGGGTTTGATTAAGGGCGGGGAACTGGGAAATTGACCAGCTGCGAGGATGATGTAATGCCTGCCTGGTTTCAATGACCATCTAGAGGAAAGTTTCTCTTATGAAGACAGTTAGGTCAAAGAGTTTTGCTCACCTGTGAAAAAACAGTTGCCTTTGATTGCTGAAAACATACTATTAAATGGATGTTATGAGTTAATGAACCAGTACACTGGGAGCAAGGTCTATTGCGAGTTCAAATTGTACAAAACCCCTGTTCAGTCAGTGCTGATTAATGTTAGGTTTCTGCAATTTCTTCTGCTGCAAGTACAATTTAGCAACTGCATTCTCCATCTGTATACTGATTCAGACATGTACTTTACTTGTCAAAAATCTTAGATCAAACAATTTTCAAATGAATGGAGTTGTTTTTACTTAGTTCATAGATGCTATTGCTTGTGTGAAGTTTGACAAGAATGTGCGAACTGTTATCTTCAAAAGTGATGCACCAGGTATTTACAAAAACAATTAATTGACCTAATGAAAACATGTTCTCTGTGCTTTTATCGAGTTACAGAGACAGGAGTAGAGCTTTGGGAGAATGAGAAATGCTGTGGGAACACAAGCTGCAAGGGAGTCCACAGCTTTTTCGAGTTCTTCCAAACTTCCACAAGTGTTTCTGTTACTCGATAGAAACAAGGTACATGTTTTCTATTTCTTAATTCATATCAGGGATATTTTGTGCTGGAGCTGATCTGAAAGAACGAGCCAAGATGGCAGAACATGAGGTTGGTCCATTTGTATCCAGAGCTCGGGCGGCAATAATGGAACTTCATAACCTTCCCATGCCGACAATTGCTGCCCTGGATGGGCATGCCCTAGGTGGTGGATTAGAGATGGCTCTGTCTTGTGACTTCAGGATCGCAGCAGATAATGCTAAAATAGGATTGACAGAAACGTGTTTGGCAATCATTCCAGGCGCAGGTAAACAATGATTAACCTTAACCCTTCCACATTTGAGTTTTTTAGTGGCTCTTCATATGCATAGGTAAAGGTTAAGAGTGCATGTGAGCCAAGTGGCTCATCAGACTTGAGCTTATCCTGGTTTCTGTAGCATGGATGGGATGCTAGTCCATTGCGGGGTTACCCCAACATTAAATTTGCCGGTACCCATTTACACACCTGGGTGGAGAGAGGCACTGTGAGAGTAAAGTGTCTTGCACAAGAATCCCCAGCCAGGGCTCAAACCTGGACCACTCCATGCAGAGACAAGCACATGAGGCCACCACGTCTCCTCCAGGAGCGGGTAAAAAAGGATTCACCTCGAAGCTCCAACACCTGAGTGTGTTAGTGATTCTACATTCTCTATGTATGGTGTTAGAAAATCCACTTTGCAAACCTTGTGGTACGAATCCGTTCATTGCAAGGTCAGTCAGTTACGACTGTAACTTTTTGTTTGTTATTATTACATTCAGGAGGGACACAGCGGCTACCAAGGTTGGTTGGCGTATCAAAAGCCAAGGAGATGATTTTTACTGGAAAAATGATCAGTGGTACAGAAGCTGTAGAAATAGGTTTGGCTGATTATGCTGTTGAACAAAATGAGGCTGGTGATGCAGCATATCAAAGAGCCCTTACACTAGCTGAGGAAATTCTTCCTCGAGGACCTGTGGCAGTCAAGATGGCCAAACTGGCAATCAACAAGGGTATCCAGGTAAGTCTTATACTGGACTGCAGTGGCTCAAGGAGAGATACACCAGCAACCCCCCCTTCCACTTTTCAAAGATCTACAGTTACCGTACTGCCTGAAAGTATTCACCCATTTACCAAGGTTTTGCCCCAACAGATATGCAGGTTAACACCTCTTTCTCATCTCAGCAATGATGGAGCATGCAGAAATTTTACTGACTGATGTTTTACCTCAGGTTTTGTATTCTCAGTTCAATGCCCCCCAGCCCCACCCCACAGCTCCCCCATTTGAGTGCATCTGACTCGGCCCCAAAACAGTGGAACTTCGATATAACAAAGGGCCAAGGGACTGACAAAATATGTTCGCTGTTATTAGGTTTTGTTATATCAAGGTTCTTTACCATGTAATTATTTTACTATTACTGGGGCAAGGAACATTCTTTGTTATATTTATTATACAGGTTCATTAAATCAAGGTTCCACATCTGTAGTGTACTTAATAACGGCTATCGCACCATAACTAATAAGTATAAATTAACAGCCAAGGGAGTCAACATTTGTGCACATTCTTCTTTTATACATAGGCATAATATCTTTTAATGCTGATTACTGCAGGTTGACCTTAATTCTGCCATGTCATTTGAGGAAGGTTGTTACGCTCAGGTATGTCAACTTGATAGTTTTACATACTTCATGGATCCCTCCCCCCAAAATTTGTGCTGATCATATTGCAGTACAACATATTGCCCCCCCCCCCCCCCCAACACACACATCTTGTTCTCCCTTAGCTAAAACAAAACCATCAAACGGTGTATTAAACCTGTTAATGAAATTTAATGATTGTATGTGGAAAAGGAGGCTCCTGGTGAAAGGAAGTGTGAATCAAGAGTGACTGAACTTAATTCATTGCATATAACAGAATGCACTATAAGCCCATGGCTCTTGTTAGCCACAGATCTGAAGCTCTTTTCAAACTAGGTGCTTATAGCAGTAAAATGTTCTGGCCGTTATTAAAATAAGAGTTTATATTCCAGGTCCTATGACGCACTGTTTTTAAATTACCTCGCACTCTTCATGCATTGCATGCCTATGAGGCAACTAGTTAACTGTTACTGACAGGAGCTTGTGAAATTCTGTTCAACAGGTTATACCAACAAAAGACAGATTAGAGGGTCTTAGAGCATTCAAGGAAAAAAGGACTCCACAATACACAGGAGAATAAACAAAACTGTGTAAAATAACTATTTAATTTTGAAAAAAGTGTGAACAAAATTAAATCAGAGTTGTAACATGATAGAAAAAGACGAAAGAAAAGAGACCGTATCTGTGAGGGCCAATCAAAATATGTTGTGCCCTTTTCAACCTATTTATTCATTCATTACCCAGACCTCCAAATAATTATGTTCAGTGAACAGGGCTTGAAAAAAGTGATGTCCAGTTATCCAGAACGAGTAGATTTTCTTGTCGGGTGAGCAATTTTTCATTCTTACATGCCCAATGTGCAAGGGCTCAGTCAGTTTGTCTGTCAACTAAATCACAAAATTGGCAAGCTTAAATGTGCCCAGGGTAAGCAACATTTGAGAGCTACTGTACATGTACTTGTCTGAATGGCAAACTGAATTATTGCTATTTTTCTTTTAGTCCTGAGGGCATAAACTATGTGGGAGCTTTGAATAAAAGTTCTGATAACTTTGGTAAAATCATTGCTTTTTTACATTATTTTTATTTTGACCTTTCCTGTGATAAAGTTTATTTTATAATGAGAGATATTTTATAATGAGAGATATATTACAAAGTTGGTGTTACTAGGATCTCAATGATCTTCTTTTCTCTGATTTTTTCTCTTTCAAAGACAAATACTCCGATCTCCTGCTACTCATGTTTGACTTGAAGATGTGGTTCACCTTCCCTACTATCTCTCCTGTAAAGAATTTAAAACAAAAGTCAAGGCCAGTCAGTCAAAGGTCTGGTTTGATTATGAGTTATGAACTGTGATCAAGTGCTAACCTTTTTGCACTCTTGTCTATTCTTCATGCCCATTCACAGAAAAATTAACCATATACATTCAATTAACACTTACAAGTCTAAGTTTTGTATTAACCTTATAATGGTGAATGGTGAATTAACTGCAGTAACAAACTTGGAAAAGTTTTAACATGTCCAGCAGTAACCCTTCATTGTCTCTTTCCTCTAACCAAAGACTACCTTTCAAAATTTGTCACATCTGTTAATTTATGTAACTTACCAACATCAGGTTTCAAATACCCTCCCCCCCCCCCTCCCCCACATTTACTTGAAGTTCTGGTAGCTGTCCAACCTTTATTGGAACCTCAGTGACCTTAGGTAACCAATTTGATAAATCATTTGGTGTGCTAATCACTACACTATGGTCCTTTTGAGAGGCTAAGAATTAAGGAAAATTTTCCCTATCACACACGAAAGTCTCCATGACTTGTCATGTCATTGACTATAGACAATGTCAGAGATATTGTCTCTGTTGTTATATAGTACATGTACCACAAGATCTGTCACAGTCAATATTTCTAAAGATTCTCACCTGCTTTGTCTGATCCTGTTTCAAAGTCATAGTGCTTGAAGTCATGGGCATTTTGACTGAAGTAGATAATTCTGAAGACACATTTTCCATTGCTCTTTTCCTCTATTATGTCACAGCCAACTACATTTTCCATGTCAACAGATGTCTACAATCAAGAATATTGGATCTTATTATTCAACAAATTGTAACACTATCCAAATATGGTCATGATGCTCTCGATATCTGTCATCCGTAGGTAACAGATATCCGGCGGTATATGTAGCTTCGTACGTCGGAAGAAAAAGTGAAGTGAAAAAATGTCGACAGAAAGATTTAAAAATGTTACGATCTTGGAAATCAATTTTGTTATCAATTTGTTGAATGATAAAACAATTATTCTGCTCAATCTCGCGGAATGTCATCTGATTTTAATGGCCTCGTCGGCTAAGTATCAGACGATATTCCGCGCGATTTCACAGGATAACTGTTAACTATTAAAACGTTACATTAATTTTCTAGACTAAGTGCATGTAATGTTATCATTATCAGGGTTGTCAGTAGGTTTTTGAGTAGCAGGTTCCATCTAAAAAGTAGGCGGCTATTTCCATTTGATTTCTCCAATACACACTCAGAACTGACCTACTAACATTCGGAGTAACCGGTGCAGTATTCAAAATAGCCGGTGAAATGCGCCGGTTGCCGGCTTACTTTGACAACCTTGCATTATCCATCTCTGTAGTGCTTAACTATGATGCTTGTTACCTGTTAATTAATCAGTATGACTATTATATTTGATTAAATTTCTCTCTGCAGGCATTGCAGACCTACATGTAACTATTGCTTTTTGTTTCCATGCTGCAGACCTATTATGCTAGGAAAATTTGTGGATATCAAACTTGGAGCCAGTTGCTCGTCTGTTCTGCAGTTAATGTAATACAAAGTTCAATGTGGCTGCAATGTAGTTAGGAAAACACGTTAAACAAGCCCAGAGCTGCTTTTCTGGTCTTGGGAGCTACAAAGTTTATCAATTCTTTGTTTTTGTGTGAAATTTCAGTCAGGTTTAAATTTTTTTTCTGCCAGTCCTTACCTAGCCTCAGCTACACCCTGGGAAAGCTACTCCTTTGTAGGTTAATTTAACATTCCCAAGTATTTTGCCGAGTGGAGAAATGTTTTGCCTAAGAACACACAATGTTTAACGATCCTAGCCAGGCTTTTAGCCAGGATTTGAAAAGTGGCGGTCCAAAATGCGCTATTGGGCCTGCTCAAATGAAAAATTGATTAGGTAACATATGAAAAATAAAATGATTTTCTTCAATAAGTGGCCGTCCATAAGACGGCTGGACGCCCATCTGGCTAAAAGTCTGATCCTAGCTACAGAATTGTACATAAGGTAAAGTCTGCATTTGAGCCAAGTGGCCCATCAGGCCAGAGCTTATCTTGGTTTCTGTAGCATGAAGTGACTAGGAGTATTTCTGTTCCCCCCTGGATGGGATGCTAGTCCAACACAGGATTACCCCCCTACCCCCCTGCATTAAATTCGCGGTACCTATTTATACACCTGGGTGGAGAGAGACACCGTGAGAGTAAAGTGTCTTGCCCAAGAACACAACACAATGTCTCCGGCTAGGGCTTGAACCCTCCAGAGTTGAGTGTGCTAACCATGAGGCCACCGCCCCTCCTGTGAGTCCTGTACATACAGGTCCAAAAATGGGTAAATAAAAAGGTTACATCTGTAAACAAGCCAAGTGGCCCATCTGGCTGGCTCTTATCCCCAGTTCCTGTAGCATGAAGCAACTGGAAGTACAGTATTTCTACTCCTTGCTATGTTATATTGTCTTTTCTTTTTGTATTTACTTACAAATTTTTGCTTTCCCCAGAATTTTTTGGCTGACTTTGGTTGTCCCACTGGGTCAATTTCTATTTTCTCATGTGAAACTCCTGATTAAGATCAAAACAAAAGCTGTCAAATTAAAAATATTTAATTTAAAAATTGAATTAATCACAAAAGGGGAATTACTTGTACTGCTCCATCCTCAAGTCTTTGTCATCCAGTCAGACATGAAACTAAAACCAATCATGACACATTCAAGCATGTTTACCTACTGTTTGTGTCTACCACAAGCCTGTATTTGGTTTAAGTTATGATTGCTTCACTGAGATGTCCGTGTCCTTTGAGACTGGCCAGACTGAACTTCATTTTCAGTTTTATAACACTAACTTGGATTTAATTAATAAATTATTGTTAAAAGACTATACATACCCAGCTGTATTTCTGTAACTGTCCTCAGCTTTTGTAACATGCTGACACGATAGGACTAGGGATTGAAATCACCAATGTTTTACATCAGCAAAATGTCCTATTTTGTTAACATACATTTCACTCCTCACTCCGTTAGTATTTGCTGCGGAGCGAGCGTAGCGAGCAAGCAGCAACATAATCAGGATTTAAGAAGAATATATAAAAGGGAGTACAAATTCTGGAATTCATCACTTTTTTACCAGAATGCATTGCCACAATGCATTCTGGTAAAAAAGTGATTTAACCAGAGTGCACTGCACCACTTTTTATCAGAGTGCACTGCGGCGTCACGGACTACACGAAGATGTCACGCCATCTTCTCGTGTGGATTTCAGTGAGAAAGGTTTAAATGGTGGCTATGTCTTGCTCTGATTTGCCTGTAAAATGATGTGAAGGAGATCGTGCTTGACTTTCATAACTCTTGCGCTTTATTAGTGCAGTATGTGAAAGTTTGTAAATTCAGATGATTAATTGTGCTGTCTTTCTTAGCCACAGTCTTGCCAGTCCTTGGTGTAATTCTCAAATGAAGAGAAATAGTCGTTACAGAAGCTTGTAGAATAATTTAAACAAACAGAAACCGTAGAACACGCTAATTTCATATATGTTGCGATCTATTCCTTTTACTTCTCAGACATCTGAACATGAACTAAGGCTAAAGCTTGCTGAGCATTTTCACACATTGTGACGGACGCGTCCTCGGGGTATCTGGTCATCTCGCCACCAGGGAGTTTCGCCACCCGAAACCATCTCGCCACCAACCACCGTGCCACCAAGCGAAGGACAGATTCCTCACGATTTGGCACTACTTTGAGAAATAAATGTTAATGCCAAGTCTAACGACAGAATGTTCCACTGCATTGTTATCTTTTAGATAGTCTAGTTATATAAGACTTAGTAAATACATGTAAATACATGAACATGTACTCATTCAAGCCACTTACACCTAAAATTCTGGAAACATTTATTTTTTCACTTACCCTGTATTCATAAAAATTAAACTGGTTATTAGCATCTCCTTCATTCTCAGCATCATGATGACTGGGTGTGCCTGCAAAACATTCAACCAAATTAAAAGTTCAGGTAGATTTAAATTCATTAAAAAATTTAAAACTAATTGATAGGAATTCAGTGTTTAACACCAAGGTAACTGAACTTAGAAATTGAAAGCTAAGAGTGCGATGATGGTATTCTTTTGTACCTTTGCTAATTTTGGACCATTGAGATCAAAATGTACCTTTCTATGGTGGTTTAACTTAATTAAGAAAATTTATATATATTTTTAATTTCATTTGGCCTGTGGGAATATTCTTTACATGGCAAGAAAGGTTGTTGTGTCTTTCCAATAAAGCTGGTTTCATTCCAGACTATTTTGACATGATCAGGCAACAACCAGGTCTTTTTCAACATTTCCAACAAACATCCTTGTCACTGTTACAGGAATCTCAGGGATTAATTAACAAAAGTCAAGTTATATGACAGCAGTCAAATGAGGTACTTACGTCCAAATCTGACCAAACAGAATTCTCTTGTTCCCATACTTTCTAAGCTTGATTCAAGATTAATTGGTACACCAGGCTCTGTCAGCTTTTCCAAAACATATTCATTGGCTGTAAAAGGCAATGATAAGGAGAATATAAATTTCTACTATAATAAAACTGGTGAGAAAAGTTTTAATTAACACCATGTTTCAATGTCACCATGTTACATAATTTTCAAGAGACATATCTATAATCATGCTAAATAGTATAATGTTACTTAATGCAATGTTTCATCCCCTCAAACTACTGCAATTACAAATACACCTTTAATTTTCTTATTTTGAAACTTGAAAATGATGCCAAGGTGACATCCTTACATGCCTTTCAGTCAAGAGATAGAAAATTGGTAACCATGTAAATAATAAAATAAATTAATTAATAATAACAATAACAATAACCACTATAATAGCATTGTTATTACTATTATTATTATTACTATTATTACTGTTATTACTATTATTATTATTATTACTATTATTATTATTATTATTATTATTATTATTATTATTATTATTATTATTATTATTATTATTGACACTTATTGATATCACGGATTTACATGATCAATAGCATAATGAGACTAGCCCTAGGCTACGCTATAAAATTTACAATTATGAATGTTCAGTTAGATTATTCCTTTCAATGTTCTGTTATTATTACTATTATTATCATTATCATTATTATTATTAATAATTAAGGGCATTAGTCTCACTGGTATTGTGCAATGCTTAGTATAAAACTAATGACCAACCTGTTCTAATTATGCGCCTTTTCTTGACCATTTTTTCAAACACTTTTTTCATCTCAGCTTTCGTACTGTCTACTTTGACTCTTGAAAAACCGTGCTGTCGTTCATGGCTAAAAAAGAAAGAAAAACAAACAGAACATTAGAGTAATAGGAATTTGTACTAGTCAGCATTACCCT
Source organism: Platygyra sinensis (assembly GCA_019787425.1). Classification (NCBI taxonomy): domain Eukaryota; kingdom Metazoa; phylum Cnidaria; class Anthozoa; order Scleractinia; family Merulinidae; genus Platygyra; species Platygyra sinensis. The sequence continues at coordinate 3,893 of JAHPZR010054778.1, read as the reverse complement.
TGGCTGGTAGAATCAGTGAACTCACACTTCAAAAACTCATTAATAATTCCTGAGCCTAACAGCCTATCAAAACACCAATAAAGCGTCACGTGCATGAGCTTTATATCCTGATAAAACACTCCTTGTTAGTATTCTTTATATAAAGAATACTGATAAAGCATAGCTTGTTTTTCTTGTCTGCTTATATTTCCCCCTCACAATTTGAACCTTGGTTTTTTTTGGACTCCCAAGACACACACTTTTTGTGGAATGTTTTTGAAGCCATTCAAAAATCTCGCAGCATGTGTTTTATCGGGTCCAAAAACACACGGCTATGCCTCGTGTCTTTATACTCCGATAAAATACTGCTGTTCAATTTTTAAACATTACTTAAAACTGACAGTTTCAAAGAATAATTATGATTCAATTAACAAAAAGTAGAAATATGTAAGCTTAAAAAGTGTACCAAGATCAGCCTGCTTACACTGTCACTATGATCTCAGATGAAGGTTTTGAGGTTGTCGGTTTGGCCGGACTAGCATCTTTCTAAGAATCACAATCAATGATAGTAAAATAATATTTACAAGAGTGTACAATTACATTAGCCCATGTCGCAGACACTAACAACATACTCTGCTGGTTATGGTTGTGTACGAGGAAATTTCCACCCGTGACACATGCTATAATAGATGCCCTAAAGATATATCACAAACCTACAGTGTATTAAGACAGAGCAAAGTGACGCAGTAATGAACTCTTGCCACAATGACATAGAACTAGTGAAATAAGCAGGTGACTGAATTTTAATAATTATGGTGATGAATAACAAGGTTTTACCCTCCCGTCAACTTTCTCAAGGATGTAATTAATGGCAGTAACACCTGTTACAGCTGAGTATGATTCAATGACAGGCCCTTAAGGTTGGAACATTGTCTTTAGTTGATACAACGCACCCACAAAGAAACAAATTCATTATGGGTGTGAAGATCAAGGCCACAGGTCACCCAAACCTTAATGGGTTACTTTTGATCTGGATGAACATTATATAAACTATTAAAAGACATTTTTTAGAACCAATTACCGTGTGGGCTTACCATCTGAGTTATAATTATATACTATGCAGTATAATAATTGAATGACTTGGTGCAAGACAGGCATAAGTGACTTTTTCGGGTGAAATTTTTTTCCTTCAAAAGTGCCTGAATTTTTGCATGTGCTTTTCAATTTAGTAGAAAAACATTCCCCTGTATCTTTTTTTGGCTGAGATGCTCTTGTTCCACTTTGTAATGCGTTCATTGTGCACACTTCGAATATTTTGACTTCGTTTTTCTCAGAAGCAAAGTGCAAACCAGCCGGAAAAAATGCAAGGAAATGTTCTACTACTTAATTGAAAAGCACATGCAAAAATTCAGGTACTTTTGAAGGGAAAAAAATTTTTACCCGAAAAAGTCACTAATGAGCCTGTCTTGCTCCAAGCCATTCAATTATATACTAGTTAATATATAAATACTAGTTACGAAACCATTTGAAAGAAAATAAACATTATTTAAGTTCTTCAAGACATGAGTTACCTGAACTAAAGCCAGACAATTAAAACCAAACTTAGTGATTGCTTCGTTGTTGTCCAAAGCTAGAATTTGAAATAAATTAATAACTCAAGTTAACCAGGGTAAGCAATATAATACCAGTAATCATTTTATGGACTCAGATACACGTACATGTATCTTAAGGCTCAATATCTCTAGATATTGAAATTTATTTATTTACAGCAAATTAAGTTTATTGAGTCAGATTACAATAAGTCTTGCACTTTTCTCTCACAGTACCTCTCTCCACCCATAGTTAATAGAGGGGAATGGTTATGAAACCCGACAAAGTTCTTTGTTGTATGTTTTTGTTCACTTTTTTGGCCTTGACCCTGCACAAAACACAATTAAGTAAGTTTGATCACATAAGTGTTACTCTAAAGGAGTTGCACTGGCTGCCGGTGGAGCAAAGAATAATCTTCAAGATTAATCTTATTTGTTTTAAGATACTCAACAATTTAGCTCCTGATTATTTGGTTGACCTATCCATGTTTATGAACCTGCAAGGTACCTTCGCTCATCTTCAGACAAGTGGCATCTTGTTATTAAACCCTATAACTTAAAGACATAAGGTTTCAGGGCTTTTTCAGTTATTGCCCCAATACTCTGGAACGATTTGCCTATTGAAATTAGATCAATCAATGATGTAAATAAGTTTAAATCTAAATTGAAGACCTTTCTTTTTAAGTGAGTTTATAAACTATCTTAGTTTCTCTATTTTGTAATTTTGTGATTATATATGTAAATGATTTTAGGATTTTTTATTTTTTATCCAGCATTGTAAAGCGCTTAGCACTGAAAAGTATAAGCGCTATAAAAATGTTTTATTATTATTATTATTTTTTATTATTATAATTAATGAGGAACCTTGACCAATAGAAACGTGTTGGTTACATAACTCATGGATAGTGTATGAGTGCAAAACAAAAGATTGTGCACAGTCGTGGACCTTCCAACCTAAATCTTGGCATCTTTGTTTGCTCTTAATACTTGCCGGGCTTCATAACCATTTCCCTTAATAACTATGCTCCACCCTTGAAGGTCTTTAAAATTGGTAGCAGTAAATTTAATGCCAAGGCCAGAGGGGAGCAGAAATACTCCTAGCTAGTCACTTCCTGGTATGTAAAGAAATTGGGATAAGCTAGATAGTATTTGTATGGGACACTGGCCTAACACAGACATTAGTCTACTCATACTCATTCTTCCACTGTCGTTTGGTCCATAATATCAACTGGCCAAACAAAAGCCTATTTTCACTTGAAACTCAATTTTTTACTAAATTTGTGTGTACATGTATACCTGGAAAATCAAGGTCCACCTCTCCATCATCCTCGGCTATTTGCAAACAGAAAGACTTGACATCATTCTGAAAGAAAGAAGCAAGAGCAGCTGTCACTTCCAGGCTTTCTGTACAATTTGACTGTCAAGTGTAGATCCCTACAACAGACTGTACATCTGTAGTGTTCAGCAAAATCCAAATCCGAACAAAAATGAGAGATTACCCAACCATGATGGTAACAGAAAACATGTGACTTTGTTTAGATAGTGAGTACATGTAGAGTAGGCTACCAGAGAACACCATTTGTGATAGAATGCTGGTAGATTTAATCAAACTTGATAGAAATGTTGTACGTTTTATACTTCTAAAGCAGATAATTACCTCGATTGATAAATGTGCATGTACATTCTCTAAGTACTCAGTAACAAAACTTTTGGTGAGATGTTTGTCACCACAATTGACAGTGGCGTATATGCAGGGTCCTTAATACCTTCAGCTCAGGCTCCAGTCCTTGATTTGTGTATTTGTACATGATGAGTCCAATCAGGTCCTGGACAAAGGCAGTACCTATGGAGAATACACTGTCTAATCAATCAGTCAGTCGATCGATTGATCAATGAATCATTTTTTTTTTATTATATAGAGCATAAATACCACAATGTGATGAAAACTATACTCCCATATTAAAATGGATGAGCCTCAGAGGAACCACCAGGAGATTTTTATATCAAATGTATCAAGCAAGTAAGCATGCAGGTAATGCAGAGAGCTGTAAAGTTCTGTTATAATAATTATGTAGTAAACCAACATGAAAATGAAAAAGAAAACGTTTTGATTACCTAACACTGTGACAATCATTGGCATGGCCCTCTCTTCCTGTGTAAATAAAATTTGCAGAATGTTTAACTTAATAACTTATTTTCTTACACTATTGATGAATTTCATTGCTAACTATTGTGATTAAAACTCTAACTCTTTGACCATTGTCTTCAATCTTTTTGCCTTCTCCCAGACTTCAAGGGGAAAAGACCTTAAATTTTCAATTTCTC
>JAHPZR010054777.1:0-20405 GCA_019787425.1 Platygyra sinensis | reverse complement strand
AAACGCTGTAGCCTGCGTAGCTTGGCGGTTTAAGCAGTTCGAGCGCGCTTAAAAAATTGTTAAACCCGCCAAGCTACAGAGGCTATAAACCCTGTGACTACATGCCCGGCAGCCGGGCACAGTCTTAAACAGACTAAATGCCAGGCAGTCAGAAAATTTCACCGAATTTTCACTGAAAGCTTCCTTCAAGCTTCTTGATAGTATTAAATGTTTCTTTAGCAATGTCAAGTGACTCTACAAATTACTTTGGTTGTTTAGTTGACGAAATATCCGAACGTGGGCATACTATAAAATGGAACGACATCTCTCGACACTTCGAACAATTCGACTCAAACCGGATAGTGAAACATTCACTTAACGAATTCCAACTGAAAGCCTCATTTAAGTCTATTGAAAGTACTTTATATTTCTTTAGAAATGTCAAGCGATCCTTAAAAATTATTTCGGTTTTACTTAGACGAATTTACCGAGCTTATGTATGCCATCACATCGCTCAGTATCTGTGATATCAGACTGCCGGTTACGGTCCCACTTAGGCTAAATGCCCGGCAGTCAGAAATATTCACCGAATTCCAACTGAAATCCTTATTCAAACCTATTGATAGTATTTGATGTTTCGTACTAAAGAAGCATCCAAGGATTGAAAAAGGATTTCATTCGGAATTCGGTGAATATTTCTGACTTCCGGACAGTCTGATGTCACAGATACTGAGCGATGTGATGGTATACACAACAGCTGACACAAGCTCGGTAAATTCGTCTTAAGGAAAACCGAAATAATTTTAAGGATCGATTGACATTTCTAAAGAAATATAAAATACTTTCAACAGGTTTAAATGAAGGCTTTCAGTCGGAATTCATGAAGTGCATGTTTCACTATCCGGTTTGAGTCGAATTGTTTTAAGTGTCGAGAGATTTTATAGTATGCCCACGTACGGATATTTCGTCAACTAAAAAACCAAAGTAATTTTTAGAGTCACTTGACATTGCTAAAGAAACAATTAATACTCTCAAGAAGCTTAAAGGAAGCTTTCAGTGAAAATTCGGTAAAATTTTGTGATTGCCGGACATTTAGTCAGTTTAAGACCGCCGGGAACACAGCGTTACATTTGTAATTATGGGTTTATCTTGTAACTGTTTTTTGTCTTGGTATACTGGAGATGCAAGGTTATTACTTATGTATACAGTAAGCGGAAAAGATTTTAGTTTATTCTTCTCTCGATTAACATTAGATAGCTCAGTGGATGTAGCATGTTTCTCGATGAAAGGTTAACTCATAAATGTTCGCTCATAAAGAGATCTCTCGTAAGGTTTGCGGACCAGTCCGTTCCGAAAGCGCTCCTCATCTTTTAGTGTGGGTCTACCGCGAACGCTGTGTGAATATTTGGTATCTGTTTTGAACGTATTATACACAGTATTTGTGCTGATCTTCCACCGCATAAACTTTTCTTTGTCCGCCATTACACCATGCCATGTGCTCATCAGAGTGAAATCGTCGCGCATGTGTATTACTTGCAAACTTGCAAACTGTGGCTGAACGGAAAAAAAACGAAGCCGAAATTTCAACTCGGGCGTTTCCTTTGGAAAGCCCGAGTAATTATTCTCACTCCCTTTCATCGTAAGAGAGTTTTGTTTGGCAATGGCGAGCGTATAACAGACGTCAATGATAATAAAATGCTGTACAAGACTCTAAATCACAAAATAAACAACATTGCGAGTAAGCTCTCTGGGGATATCGAAACAAATCCTGGTCCATTTGTTGTAGATCCTTCGAAAACCATTCATGGCCCATATAGCCAAGGAAATAGTTTTGTTTTCGGTCCAAATGTGGGCAAACAATGTGTGACAATGAGCTTGATAGCAATATTATTTGACTTCATGTATTCAATAAGATCATGCTCAGATCTTGAAGAAATATTGCATGTTGGTAATGAGTTATACACACGGCTATCACAGTCGGCAGGACAGGATTTATTAATGTTGACGGAGTTACCTGACTTATTGTGTTTAAGGGATACTATGTATAGATTGAAATATAGTGACAGCTATTTTGGAAATGTGCACAGTGGTAATGATTGTACAATAGAGGATCATTGTGTATCGTTGATTGAAGCGTTTGAATTATTGCTAAGAGGTGATTTTGCATCATTTATTCTCACAATTACGAGTTCTGCCGTAGGCATTCTTGTGAAAAGTAATATGGCATTTTTAAAGTTTTTGATTCACATAGCCGTGATTCTCAAGGAATGTTTGATCCGTGTGGAACCTGTGTGGTGGTAGAGATAGCTTCTATTTACAAACTAGTAGAGTATTTTGAAAACTTATATCTTGGAATTAGAGATGCAGTTTATGAATTAAAAGGCGTTAAGATATCAACGGAAGTGACTGGTAGCCATGATGGTCAAAATGACATGGGAAGCTTCTGTACAAGAAAATATTGAGAATTTAAATAGCACTGAATTAACTTCAGATAGTCCATTAGAAAATGATACGTTGTTTTGTTCGTGTACAGAGTGTTGTTTTGTTTGTTTCTATGCAATTTGTTTTTCAATCTTAAAGGAAATTCGTTTTTGGAATGAGAATACATTGGATGCCATAATTGAGAATAGTAACTATGTCCACGAGAAGATGATGTTGAGAGAACGTTGCACTGTGTCTGATCTTCCAACTTCTCTTGCAATAGACGTTGCTAACATCGAAGCAAGTTTCAATGTAGTATACAAAGGAAAAAAAGAGCAAGAATCGTTATCTGTGATACAAGAGATGAAAACTGAGGGTTATAACCGAAAATCAAGAACACAATACTGGGTTTTTGTTACCAACTTCTCAGTCGAAGTGCTAAGTTTGCTGCATTTTTAAAAGACAAAATCTAGGGAGACAAAGTTACGCTGTATTTGGATTTGACAAGAAAAAGTCTAAAGGTTATGTTCATGAGATTTAGTTTTTTCTAGAAATTTTCTAGAATTAAGACAGAAAATAAACCTAGAAATTTCTAGAATTTTCCAGTTTTCTTTTCTGGAAAATTCTAGAATTTTCTAGAATGTTAATGAAACATGCAAATTAGGGTTGAATTTTCCAGCTTTTTCCAGAAATACAAATTTGGTCATCAAATCAGTTAATTCTAGCTTTTTCCAGCTTATTCTAGATGCTCCTTTCCAGATTTTTCTGGAAAATTCTTGCATGTTCCTTAATGAAAATAAGTTGAGACGAGAACAGTAATTTCCAGCTTTTTCCAGCATTTTCTAGTATTTTCTAGAATTTCTTTATTTATATTTTGTAGGTTTTTGCAGGTGAAGAATTACCATAATTTTTAACCTTCCATATTTACACTTGATGAACATCACTAAGATTTTTTGCCCAGTATCCAAGGGAAGAGCCCACACTAGATTAAAGACCAACTGGAACATCAAGTGTTTCTGTTCATGATTGATTTTATTTGCTAAAATCCAAGGGTTTCTTTGTGTCATACAGATTTAAGCTTATACTGACATCTTTGTTCAAAATTCAAAGTTTCACACTTAAGTCAAGACTACTAAACTGCATTTTCCATGCAGTCCAGAAGATTATAATTGAAATATTCAGTGAAAGAGTCATCGTTCATGTTTGTGAATTGTTTTTCACTTAGCTTTTTAACCATGTAGTTCTGTCTACTTCAAGCTTTTCTGCTTCAATAACTAAGGAAAGATAGGCACACAACAACATGTGATAAAAATCATATCATAAGTTTGTGTCCTGTTTGAACCCTGATGGCAACTGCTCATAACAGAAAAATGCGTTCATATCGACTTCTATGGCATGCCTTAAACTGTTTTAGGTTTAAGTTACGATTGCAATACAGAGAAGCTGAAATAGACAAGAAGAAAGACGCAAGAGAGACAAAGGTAGATCCAAAACGGCCAAGAAGGCAAGATCGAGTTTAGTGAAACATTGTAAATATCATTGGAGTACAGATCATCAAAAACACCATCTTAAGTCTCAATCCAGAAGCCTTTTGATTCCTTATACTTACAATCTCTTGTAGAGCAGATCCAGATTTTGTGGCTTTCAAACATCTTCAAACTGTCCTTTCGAACTTCGTTCAGTGACCTTTGAAACGAGCGCCTTTCTCAGAACATTGCATCATGGGTTATAGCAAACTCGTCCCCAGGGCTTTATCAACATTCAAATCCAAGATGGCGGCTCATGCGGTCCACCGAAAACTCGGCTTTTTAAAGGCCTGACACAGGCTGGAAAGTGTTCAGACATCATTTGAAGAAGAGCAGAGCTATCCCAAGAAATTAGTCTTACAGAGTTAAAACTATATACTTGTGAGAAGCATGGAATGCATGGTACTGTTTATGAAGAAGTCTCATGTGGAAAGTGATTAATTGTTATCTCTTTCTCATCCAACCTGTGCGTTCCTAAAGGTACACCAACTGTTTTGTAATGCACGTTTCTAAAGGAAAACTGAATGTCAACATTAACAGTTGATTCAAGCTTCTCAATTAAACCCCATGCATGTACTGTTGTTTGATTGTGATTGTTGAAGTTCTTATACAGCCTAAAAATCATGATTTGCACAGTAAACATTTAGTGAATCTTAAATTGACAAATAATACAAAATAGAATATAGTGATATTTGATCACAAATACACATGTACCTTGCCATTTCTAAATACTGTTTGGGTGCCTGGGATAAAATAGAATATTTAAAATAGACTACTTTATGCATATTATTACAATGAAAAAGACAGGGGTTAAACCAACATCCATAAACAGGAATAAAATAGTGTATTTTTAAGCTATTTTGTCATTAGTCAAAGTTGACTCGAATAAATAGGGTTGTTTTCGTAAGGGTGAATTGTATTTGCAAATTATAGCAGTTTCAATTATGGTGTAGAGAAGCATCTTTATTGTCTTCATTAACTACATCTTTCAACTTGCAGTATTTGCTAAGGTATTGCAACTGGAAAAAGCTGCAATTTCCAAGGCATTTTTTATTTCAATCTGTCAAGAAGACTCTTACAACTTTCAGTTTTTTTCCAGTTTTCTGAAAGAAATGAGACCTGGAATAAGCTGTCAAATTCTGGTATCACAAAGCTGCTGCATCTTTTTCCAGTTATTTCAAGCTTTTGAAAGAATTCAAAGCTTGCAAAAACTAGAAAAATCTTTTCTAGAAAAAAGCTGGAATTAGATTCTGGAAGAAACCTGTCACATTCTAGAAATTTCCAGAAATTTCCAGACCTTGACAGAAAGCTAGAAATTCATTTTGCAAGGGCAGTGCAATGAGAATACATTGGATGCCATAATTGAGAATAGTAACTATGTCCACAAGAAGATGATGTTGAGAGAACATTGCACTGTGTGTCTGTCTGTCTGTCTGTCTGTCTCCTGTCAACAGAAGAAAGAGTGGTTCAAACTTGGTCCTGCTAGTTTCACAAAATGTCTTCAATTGACAAAAAACTCTCACTGTTTCCGTATATTGTCAACTACCTGGAATAACTCCTAATAACTATTTTAAATTCCAATTGATGAAAACTTAGTTCTGATACTTTTACTACCAACTAAATGCCTTTTAATACCATGGAATACTATGAATTAAAATATGCAAACAAACAAAACAAAAAATCTGGGAATCAAATCATACAATATCATCATACAAACTTCTTAAGAAACCAGAACTGTTTATATTTGTTTTTCATTTGTTTTTGCTTTTTCTTCTTCTTCTTCTTTGTCCATTTTCTTCATTTCTTCTTTCCCTTTCATGACAGTCTTTTCCTTTTTCCTTTTTCTTTTCCTTATTCTTTCCTCAATCTTTTCCTTCTTCTTTCTACACCTAAAATAGAGACCCAAACACCAAAGAATATTCTTAAAATCTAATTATCACTGTCGGGAGGCGCAGTGGCCTCATGGTTACAAGCTTGACTCCGGAGCGAGCACTCCAGGTTCAAGCCCTAGCCGAAGACATTATGTTGTGTTCTTAGCCAAGAAACTTAACTCTCACAGTGCCTCTCTCCACCCAGATGTATTAATGGGTAACAGAGAATTTAATGCTGAGGGTAACCGTGCAATGAACTAGCATCCCATCCAAGGGGGAGTAGAAATACTCCCAGTTGCTTTATGCTACCAAACTGGGATAAGCTCTGGCCTGATGGGCCACTTGGCCCGTTGACAGACAAAACAATCAGTGAAACTAATTGAAATCATCTAACTAAGTAGAATAATCTATTTCTAATTCTATACTAGACTATAACAGAAAGGTATGCACTATATATTCTTAGACAAAATATTTGAATCTTCTTCTTGCTTATTTTCTTCCTCTAAACACTCAACATCATCGCCAGTTATCGAGGAAGTCCAACTAAAATCAATATCTGCAAATTTCAAAAGCAACTCTTCCTTAGCATTTTTCAATGGTTTTCACAACTTATCTTTATGTAAAATTGTCCAAATTGTGAATTTAGAAAATTAGTTAGAATTCATAACATAACCTAGCTTTTTAATATCTCTTTAAATTAGTGACTTGGGTTCTCAAAAATTATCAAAAGTCACACGGGCAATTTGTGCACAACTCATTCTTACAAGACTTACAGTGATAATCTCCTAACATTTTAAGAGTTTGAAGATATATACTAACCATAATCATCATCACAACTTTGCCATCACCTTTCTCTTTACTCAATCTTTACCATAACATTTCATACTGTAACAAATAGATATTAAGAAATCAATAAAGTTATCACTAAATCCTATACCAACTTATAATTTTCAAATGATTCATAGTTAATACCGTATTTACTCGTGTCATAAGTCGAACTTGGTGTATAAGGTCAGCGCACCTCATTTTCCAGGCTCAAAAATCAGATTTTTGATCAATTTACAGTAACCTACCGGGGGGGGCTCCAAGAACTAAACGAACATCGAACGCGCGTTCATAACGCTGATAGGTTAAACGCGCGCACGCGTTTTAGCTGCGTTTTAGACTGGCATTTCAACTTCGCGTTATAACGCGTTTGAGGGTCAACGCCACATTCGTATGTATGACCTTGGTTATTGTTTGCTTCTTTGTTACTGTGTGAAAGGAAGTTAACGATCTTTCTAAATGTAACTTCGGTATGAACATGATTTGTTTTCAGGAGCAGACAAGTTTTTATTCTTTCGTACCGGCTGAATATAGCGACGGTTACTTTCAGACCATTTTGTTTTTGTTTGTTTGGATTCATTCAACTTACGAATAAATGATTTGCATTTCGAAAAATCAACAGATAAAGATAACAGGTTTTCAATTGACGCCGTGAAAAAAACAAACAGACAACATCATGAGAGTGATATTTTTTTCAAGATCTGATCGTTATCGCGTCTAGACACCTGGCAGCCGGGAAGTATTTTCAAAAACCTACATATCCAGCAGTCTGATAGAATTTTAACACAAAAAGTAATCCAGTTCTTCTTGGAATAGTAGATATTTGTTTAGAAATGTCAAGCGATTTTTATCTACATGTAAATGCCCGGCAGTCGGGTAAGGTCTTACTAGTAAATGGGCGGCAGTCTGAAATTTTCACAGAATTTCCGCTGAAAAAAAATTCTTTCAAACTTTTTGATGGCCTTTGATGATTTTTTTAGAAATGTAGACGTAAAGCGATTCGAAAAATTATGTTCGTTCGCAAGATGACGAAATATTCGAGCGTGGGCATACTATAAAATCGGCACGTGCTTGACACTTGGAAAAATTTATGCGTACATCGGCAGTTTAAGATATTTATCGAACTGCGACAAACAGCTTCATTCAAACCTGATGAGAAGATTCGAGGTTTCTTTAGAATAGCCAAGCGATTCTAAAAGTTATTGTGGATTTGTATTAGAAGAATTTTCCAAGGTTGTTCATACCATAAAATCGCAAGGGTCTTTATCCGATTGCCGGTCACGTCCTCAAAAAGAGCTATTAAAATGCCCGGCAGTCATTTCCACAGAAAGTCTCCACGAAACGTATTGAGAGTATTTGATGTTTGTTCGGAAATGCAAAGCGATTGTACGCAATATTTTGGATTTGCAGTAGAGGAATTCGCAGGAATTACAGGTGTATCCGAGCTTTTTGACTGCTGGGCATTTTGTCTTCTTGAGACCATGACCAGCAGATCACGCAAGAATCGTGAACGTGGCGATGTTCGGAGAATTTGTCCACCACAAATCCAAAATAATTTTTAAAGTCGCGTTGTATTCCAAACAAGCATCAAATACTCTCAAACATTTCGACGACGCTTTCTGTGGGAATTCGGTCAGGGTTGTTCATAAAAGTTGACACGATGTTTGTTTTCATTCACACAATGTTGCTCGTCCTTGCTCCCGTGGAGAAAGGAAACATCATGGTATCAAATATCGCTGTGCAGTGCCCATTGTAATTTTCATTCAACGGGCAGCTTTTATTGCTTGAACTGAATGAAACTGATCGCCATTCAATAAGCGTTAACTTAAATTCTTCGGTGATTTACCTTAGAAGGTATGAGTAGGTTTTTTCCTCCTTCCGTAATTTACAGACTTTAATTTCTCCAGTTATGTCGCATATTAGGCGCCGGGTCAATTGCAGTCGTCTGGCTTTCAATCTGTTGTTCATTTTGTCGCGATTTGCATATTTCCTAGCACTTCTCTATGTGATTACTTCCATCCAATACAGCGAAATTTTTGCCGAGTATGAATGCCACGATGGGTTTGCGAACAGAGTTACATTTTCACAAGGCAACTTTAAATGACATGAGAAGGATTTTTCCTGGGGATTTTTCGTAGGTCGGTTATCAGGCGCCGGGTTGCCCGGTCAAAAGTGAAATCGTCTGGCTTTCGATCTGTTGTTAATTTTGCGCAATTTGCATATCGCCTATCATTACTGCTGTCCGATACAGCGAAATTTTAGCTGACTATGGATGCCACAATGGGTTTGAGAACAGAATTACGTTTTCACAAGGCAGAGATGTGCTTTTTTTTTACGGAAGAAGACGGTTTTGTCTTTCTGCGGAAAGCGGAATAATCAACAAGGTGAACCAACAATAATTCGAAGATTAAAACTTGTGCCTCGTAATGCGGCAACATCATTAGGCGCCTTATTTCAGTGGTAGCGTTACAAAGCGGTTCTTCGAAAGGTCAAATTTTTCACTTCGCTTGTAATTCGCTATGTTTTCATTGGAATTTCGCTTTTGCATGCATTTACAAATCATGCATTTGTTTTGAGCTGCAAGTCGTGCTTTGTTCGCCTTAACAAAGCATCACAAAAGGAATATTGGTTATGAATAACAAAGGCTAACGCGTTGGCAAAAACGCGTGGCCCTTTTGCGTTGCCAACAACGCGTTGGCCATTTTAACGCGTTAGGGGTTCGTTGAGTACACGCGTTTTAGGTTCGCTTAGTTCTGAGCGGTACTGTATGTTAAAGAAATAAAATTCAGACCAACAGAAATTTCCCAAAACGTCAATCTTTTCTTCCTGAGAATGTATTGAAAACGCGGTGAATTAAAAAAAAGCAGAGGTGTAATCATATGCAGTGAAGTTTATCAAGACTTGTTTAATGACGATTTAACCACATATGAGCTCTTCGATTTACTAGCGAAGTATTTTACGATATTTGGAAGTAAATCGCATTGCATTTAACTAACCTTGATCTTGATGTTGAGTTTAAAAGGAGATTTAGATAAGACCGAAGGAACACCAAAGAGCTTCGAAGATCACTCAATAAAAACACTGCCATCTTGGAAAGCTTGGTAACCAAACTACAAATTTGAGGAGTACTGAAAAGTAAGATAACTCCACGTGCTTTCTGAACTTTGCCAGGTCACTAAGCCACGGTAATCGTTCGGTGAAAATGAAAGTTCAGCACTGTAAACAGCAGCGTAGCCCTAAGAGAAATGTCTGCTCCACAGATAAAAAGGCACATTTAGAAATCATCTCTAGTAGGTTTACATTTAAAGCATTTAACTTTATTATTTCACACTTTTTTGTTGACGAAGAATGTGCCGAAAACTCGACCACAATTAGAACTGGTTTTGTAAACGCACTTCAGACAATTGTTATGTTAATTTCTTGGACTGCTTTGTCAGGTCTATGTGTATGACTCGTGTATAAGTCGAAGGCGATTTTTTTGAGCTGATTTTTTGGTTGTAAAAGGTCGACTTATACACGAGTAAATACGGTAATCATAATCATCATCATCATCATCATTACAGTATCATGATTATGATTACCGTATTTACTCGTGTATAAGTCGACCTTTTACAACCAAAAAATCAGCTCAAAAAAATCGCCTTCGACTTATACACGAGTCATACACATAGACCTGACAAAGCAGTCCAAGAAATTAACATAACAATTGTCTGAAGTGCGTTTACAAAACCAGTTCTAATTGTGGTCGAGTTTTCGGCACATTCTTCGTCAACAAAAAAGTGTGAAATAATAAAGTTAAATGCTTTAAATGTAAACCTACTAGAGATGATTTCTAAATGTGCCTTTTTATCTGTGGAGCAGACATTTCTCTTAGGGCTACGCTGCTGTTTACAGTGCTGAACTTTCATTTTCACCGAACGATTACCGTGGCTTAGTGACCTGGCAAAGTTCAGAAAGCACGTGGAGTTATCTTACTTTTCAGTACTCCTCAAATTTGTAGTTTGGTTACCAAGCTTTCCAAGATGGCAGTGTTTTTATTGAGTGATCTTCGAAGCTCTTTGGTGTTCCTTCGGTCTTATCTAAATCTCCTTTTAAACTCAACATCAAGATCAAGGTTAGTTAAATGCAATGCGATTTACTTCCAAATATCGTAAAATACTTCGCTAGTAAATCGAAGAGCTCATATGTGGTTAAATCGTCATTAAACAAGTCTTGATAAACTTCACTGCATATGATTACACCTCTGCTTTTTTTTAATTCACCGCGTTTTCAATACATTCTCAGGAAGAAAAGATTGACGTTTTGGGAAATTTCTGTTGGTCTGAATTTTATTTCTTTAACATACAGTACCGCTCAGAACTAAGCGAACCTAAAACGCGTGTACTCAACGAACCCCTAACGCGTTAAAATGGCCAACGCGTTGTTGGCAACGCAAAAGGGCCACGCGTTTTTGCCAACGCGTTAGCCTTTGTTATTCATAACCAATATTCCTTTTGTGATGCTTTGTTAAGGCGAACAAAGCACGACTTGCAGCTCAAAACAAATGCATGATTTGTAAATGCATGCAAAAGCGAAATTCCAATGAAAACATAGCGAATTACAAGCGAAGTGAAAAATTTGACCTTTCGAAGAACCGCTTTGTAACGCTACCACTGAAATAAGGCGCCTAATGATGTTGCCGCATTACGAGGCACAAGTTTTAATCTTCGAATTATTGTTGGTTCACCTTGTTGATTATTCCGCTTTCCGCAGAAAGACAAAACCGTCTTCTTCCGTAAAAAAAAAGCACATCTCTGCCTTGTGAAAACGTAATTCTGTTCTCAAACCCATTGTGGCATCCATAGTCAGCTAAAATTTCGCTGTATCGGACAGCAGTAATGATAGGCGATATGCAAATTGCGCAAAATTAACAACAGATCGAAAGCCAGACGATTTCACTTTTGACCGGGCAACCCGGCGCCTGATAACCGACCTACGAAAAATCCCCAGGAAAAATCCTTCTCATGTCATTTAAAGTTGCCTTGTGAAAATGTAACTCTGTTCGCAAACCCATCGTGGCATTCATACTCGGCAAAAATTTCGCTGTATTGGATGGAAGTAATCACATAGAGAAGTGCTAGGAAATATGCAAATCGCGACAAAATGAACAACAGATTGAAAGCCAGACGACTGCAATTGACCCGGCGCCTAATATGCGACATAACTGGAGAAATTAAAGTCTGTAAATTACGGAAGGAGGAAAAAACCTACTCATACCTTCTAAGGTAAATCACCGAAGAATTTAAGTTAACGCTTATTGAATGGCGATCAGTTTCATTCAGTTCAAGCAATAAAAGCTGCCCGTTGAATGAAAATTACAATGGGCACTGCACAGCGATATTTGATACCATGATGTTTCCTTTCTCCACGGGAGCAAGGACGAGCAACATTGTGTGAATGAAAACAAACATCGTGTCAACTTTTATGAACAACCCTGACCGAATTCCCACAGAAAGCGTCGTCGAAATGTTTGAGAGTATTTGATGCTTGTTTGGAATACAACGCGACTTTAAAAATTATTTTGGATTTGTGGTGGACAAATTCTCCGAACATCGCCACGTTCACGATTCTTGCGTGATCTGCTGGTCATGGTCTCAAGAAGACAAAATGCCCAGCAGTCAAAAAGCTCGGATACACCTGTAATTCCTGCGAATTCCTCTACTGCAAATCCAAAATATTGCGTACAATCGCTTTGCATTTCCGAACAAACATCAAATACTCTCAATACGTTTCGTGGAGACTTTCTGTGGAAATGACTGCCGGGCATTTTAATAGCTCTTTTTGAGGACGTGACCGGCAATCGGATAAAGACCCTTGCGATTTTATGGTATGAACAACCTTGGAAAATTCTTCTAATACAAATCCACAATAACTTTTAGAATCGCTTGGCTATTCTAAAGAAACCTCGAATCTTCTCATCAGGTTTGAATGAAGCTGTTTGTCGCAGTTCGATAAATATCTTAAACTGCCGATGTACGCATAAATTTTTCCAAGTGTCAAGCACGTGCCGATTTTATAGTATGCCCACGCTCGAATATTTCGTCATCTTGCGAACGAACATAATTTTTCGAATCGCTTTACGTCTACATTTCTAAAAAAATCATCAAAGGCCATCAAAAAGTTTGAAAGAATTTTTTTTCAGCGGAAATTCTGTGAAAATTTCAGACTGCCGCCCATTTACTAGTAAGACCTTACCCGACTGCCGGGCATTTACATGTAGATAAAAATCGCTTGACATTTCTAAACAAATATCTACTATTCCAAGAAGAACTGGATTACTTTTTGTGTTAAAATTCTATCAGACTGCTGGATATGTAGGTTTTTGAAAATACTTCCCGGCTGCCAGGTGTCTAGACGCGATAACGATCAGATCTTGAAAAAAAATATCACTCTCATGATGTTGTCTGTTTGTTTTTTTCACGGCGTCAATTGAAAACCTGTTATCTTTATCTGTTGATTTTTCGAAATGCAAATCATTTTATTCCGTAAGTTGAATGAATCCAAACAAACAAAACAACATGGTCTGAAAGTAACCGTCGCATATTCAGGCCGTGTACGAAAGAATAAAAAAACTTGTCTGCTCCTTGAGAAACAAATCATGTTTGCATAACCGAATGTTACATTTAGGAAAGATCCGTTCACGTTCCTTTCACACCAGAAGAACAAAAAGAAGCAAACAATAACCAAGGTCATACATACGAATGTGGCGTTGACCCTCAAACGCGTTATAACGCGAAGTTGAAATGCCAGTCTAAAACGCAGCTAAAACGCGTGCGCGCGTTAAACCTATCAGCGTTATGAACGCGCGTTCGATGTTCGTTTAGTTCTTGGAGCCCCCCCCGGTAGGTTACTGTAAAATGATGAAAAAACTGATTTTTGAGCCTGGAAAATGAGGGTCGCTGACCTTATACACCAAGTTCGACTTATGACACGAGTAAATATGGGGGGGGGACTGGTATTACTATGAATCATTTGAAAAATATATAAGCTGTGGTATAGGCATTTCGTGATAAACTTTATTGATTTGTCTTAATATCTATTTGTTACAGTTATGAAATGTTCATGGTAAAGGATTGAGTACAGAGAAAGGTGATGGTCCCAAAGTTGTGATGATGAGTATGGTTGAGTATATATCTTCAAACTCTTAAAATGTTAGGAGATTATCACTGTAAGTCTTGTAAGAATGAGTTTGTGCACAAATTGCCCGTGTGACTTTTGATAATTTTTGAGAACCCAAGTCCACTAATTTAAAGAGATATTAAAAAGCTAGGTTATGTTATGAATTCTAACTAATTTTCTAAATTCACAATTTGGACAATTTTACATAAAGATAAGTTGTGAAAACCATTGAAAATGCTAAGGAAGAGTTGCTTTTGAAATTTGCAGATATTGATTTTAGTTGGACTTCCTCGATAACTGGCGATGATGTTGAGTGTTTAGAGGAAGAAAATAAGCAAGAAGAAGATTCAAATATTTTGTCTAAGAATATATAGTGCATACCTTTCTGTTATAGTCTAGTATAGAATTAGAAATAGATTATTCTACTTAGTTAGATGATTTCAATTAGTTTCACTGATTGTTTTGTCTGTCAACGGGCCAAGTGGCCCATCAGGCCAGAGCTTATCCCAGTTTGGTAGCATAAAGCAACTGGGAGTATTTCTACTCCCCCTTGGATGGGATGCTAGTTCATTGCACGGTTACCCTCAGCATTAAATTCTCTGTTACCCATTAATACATCTGGGTGGAGAGAGGCACTGTGAGAGTTAAGTTTCTTGGCTAAGAACACAACATAATGTCTTCGGCTAGGGCTTGAACCTGGAGTGCTCGCTCCGGAGTCAAGCTTGTAACCATGAGGCCACTGCGCCTCCCGACAGTGATAATTAGATTTTAAGAATATTCTTTGGTGTTTGGGTCTCTATTTTAGGTGTAGAAAGAAGAAGGAAAAGATTGAGGAAAGAATAAGGAAAAGAAAAAGGAAAAAGGAAAAGACTGTCATGAAAGGGAAAGAAGAAATGAAGAAAATGGACAAAGAAGAAGAAGAAGAAAAAGCAAAAACAAATGAAAAACAAATATAAACAGTTCTGGTTTCTTAAGAAGTTTGTATGATGATATTGTATGATTTGATTCCCAGATTTTTTGTTTTGTTTGTTTGCATATTTTAATTCATAGTATTCCATGGTATTAAAAAGGCATTTAGTTGGTAGTAAAAGTATCAGAACTAAGTTTTCATCAATTGGAATTTAAAATAGTTATTAGGAGTTATTCCAGGTAGTTGACAATATACGGAAACAGTGAGAGTTTTTTGTCAATTGAAGACATTTTGTGAAACTAGCAGGACCAAGTTTGAACCACTCTTTCTTCTGTTGACAGGAGACAGACAGACAGACAGACAGACACACAGTGCAATGTTCTCTCAACATCATCTTCTTGTGGACATAGTTACTATTCTCAATTATGGCATCCAATGTATTCTCAATTGCACTGCCCTTGCAAAATGAATTTCTAGCTTTCTGTCAAGGTCTGGAAATTTCTAGAAATTTCTAGAATGTAACAGGTTTCTTCCAGAATCTAATTCCAGCTTTTTTCTAGAAAAGATTTTTCTAGTTTTTGCAAGCTTTGAATTCTTTCAAAAGCTTGAAATAACTGGAAAAAGATGCAGCAGCTTTGTGATACCAGAATTTGACAGCTTATTCCAGGTCTCATTTCTTTCAGAAAACTGGAAAAAAACTGAAAGTTGTAAGAGTCTTCTTGACAGATTGAAATAAAAAATGCCTTGGAAATTGCAGCTTTTTCCAGTTTCAATACCTTAGCAAATACTGCAAGTTGAAAGATGTAGTTAATGAAGACAATAAAGATGCTTCTCTACACCATAATTGAAACTGCTATAATTTGCAAATACAATTCACCCTTACGAAAACAACCCTATTTTATTCGAGTCAACTTTGACTAATGACAAAATAGCTTAAAAATACACTATTTTATTCCTGTTTATGGATGTTGGTTTAACCCCTGTCTTTTTCATTGCAATAATATGCATAAAGTAGTCTATTTTAAATATTCTATTTTATCCCAGGCACCCAAACAGTATTTAGAAATGGCAAGGTACATGTGTATTTGTGATCAAATATCACTATATTCTATTTTGTATTATTCGTCAATTTCAGATTCGCTAAATGTTTACGGTGCAAATCATGATTTTTAGGCTGTATAAGAACTTCAACAATCACAATCAAACAACAGTACATGCATGGGGTTTAATTGAGAAGCTTGAATAAACTATTAATGTTGACATTCAGTTTTCCTTTAGAAACGTGCACTACAAAACAGTTGGTGTACCTTTAGGAACGCACAGGTTGGATGAGAAAGAGATAACAATTAATCACTTTCCACATGAGACTTCTTCATAAACAGTACCGTGCATTCCATGCTTCTCACAAGTATATAGTTTTAACTCTGTAAGACTAATTTCTTGGGATAGCTCTGCTCTTCTTCAAATGATGTCTGAACACTTTCCAGCCTGTGTCAGGCCTTTAAAAAGCTGAGTCTTCGGTGGACCGCATGAGCCGCCATCTTGGATTTGAATGTTGATAAAGCCCTGGGGACGAGTTTGCTATAACCCATGATGCAATGTTCTGAGAAAGGCCCTCGTTTCAACGGTCACTGAACGAAGTTTGAAAGGACAGTTTGAAGATGTTTGAAAGCCGCAAAATCTGGATCTGCTCTAGCAGAGATTGTAAGTGTAAGGAATCAAAAGGCTTCTGGATTGAGACTTAAGATGGTGTTTTTGATGATCTGTACTCCAATGATATTTACAATGTTTCACTAAACTCGATCTTGCCTTCTTGGCCGTTTTGGATCTACCTTTGTCTCTCTTGCGTCTTTCTTCTTGTCTATTTCAGCTTCTCTGTACTGCAATTGTAACTTAAACCTAAAACAGTTTAAGGCATGCCAGAGAAGTCGATATGAACGCATTTTTCTGTTATGAGCAGTTGCCATCAGGGTTCAAACAGGACACAAACTTATGATATTATTTTAATCACATGTTGTTGTGTGCCTATCTTTCCTTAGTTATTGAAGCAGAAAAGCTTGAAGTAGACAGAACTACATGGTTAAAAAGCTAAGTGAAAAACAATTCACAAACATGAACGATGACTCTTTCACTGAATATTTCAATTATAATCTTCTGGACTGCATGGAAAATGCAGTTTAGTAGTCTTGACTTAAGTGTGAAACTTTGAATTTTGAACAAAGATGTCAGTATAAGCTTAAATCTGTATAACACAAAGAAACCCTTGGATTTTAGCAAATAAAATCAATCATGAACAGAAACACTTGATGTTCCAGCTGGTCTTTAATCTAGTGTGGGCTCTTCCCTTGGATACTGGGCAAAAAATCTTAGTGATGTTCATCAAGTGTAAATATGGAAGGTTAAAAATAATGGTAATTCTTCACCTGCAAAAAGCCTACAAAATATAAATAAAGAAATTCTAGAAAATACTAGAAAATGCTGGAAAAAGCTGGAAATTACTGTTCTCGTCTCAACTTATTTTCATTAAGGAACATGCAAGAATTTTCCAGAAAAATCTGGAAAGGAGCATCTAGAATAAGCTGGAAAAAGCTAGAATTAACTGATTTGATGACCAAATTTGTATTTCTGGAAAAAGCTGGAAAATTCAACCCTAATTTGCATGTTTCATTAACATTCTAGAAAATTCTAGAATTTTCCAGAAAAGAAAACTGGAAAATTCTAGAAATTTCTAGGTTTATTTTCTGTCATAATTCTAGAAAATTTCTAGAAAAAACTAAATCTCATGAACATAACCTTTAGACTTTTTCTTGTCAAATCCAAATACAGCGTAACTTTGTCTCCCTAGATTTTGTCTTTTAAAAATGCAGCAAACTTAGCACTTCGACTGAGAAGTTGGTAACAAAAACCCAGTATTGTGTTCTTGATTTTCGGTTATAACCCTCAGTTTTCATCTCTTGTATCACAGATAACGATTCTTGCTCTTTTTTTCCTTTGTATACTACATTGAAACTTGCTTCGATGTTAGCAACGTCTATTGCAAGAGAAGTTGGAAGATCAGACACAGTGCAACGTTCTCTCAACATCATCTTCTCGTGGACATAGTTACTATTCTCAATTATGGCATCCAATGTATTCTCATTCCAAAAACGAATTTCCTTTAAGATTGAAAAACAAATTGCATAGAAACAAACAAAACAACACTCTGTACACGAACAAAACAACGTATCATTTTCTAATGGACTATCTGAAGTTAATTCAGTGCTATTTAAATTCTCAATATTTTCTTGTACAGAAGCTTCCCATGTCATTTTGACCATCATGGCTACCAGTCACTTCCGTTGATATCTTAACGCCTTTTAATTCATAAACTGCATCTCTAATTCCAAGATATAAGTTTTCAAAATACTCTACTAGTTTGTAAATAGAAGCTATCTCTACCACCACACAGGTTCCACACGGATCAAACATTCCTTGAGAATCACGGCTATGTGAATCAAAAACTTTAAAAATGCCATATTACTTTTCACAAGAATGCCTACGGCAGAACTCGTAATTGTGAGAATAAATGATGCAAAATCACCTCTTAGCAATAATTCAAACGCTTCAATCAACGATACACAATGATCCTCTATTGTACAATCATTACCACTGTGCACATTTCCAAAATAGCTGTCACTATATTTCAATCTATACATAGTATCCCTTAAACACAATAAGTCAGGTAACTCCGTCAACATTAATAAATCCTGTCCTGCCGACTGTGATAGCCGTGTGTATAACTCATTACCAACATGCAATATTTCTTCAAGATCTGAGCATGATCTTATTGAATACATGAAGTCAAATAATATTGCTATCAAGCTCATTGTCACACATTGTTTGCCCACATTTGGACCGAAAACAAAACTATTTCCTTGGCTATATGGGCCATGAATGGTTTTCGAAGGATCTACAACAAATGGACCAGGATTTGTTTCGATATCCCCAGAGAGCTTACTCGCAATGTTGTTTATTTTGTGATTTAGAGTCTTGTACAGCATTTTATTATCATTGACGTCTGTTATACGCTCGCCATTGCCAAACAAAACTCTCTTACGATGAAAGGGAGTGAGAATAATTACTCGGGCTTTCCAAAGGAAACGCCCGAGTTGAAATTTCGGCTTCGTTTTTTTTCCGTTCAGCCACAGTTTGCAAGTTTGCAAGTAATACACATGCGCGACGATTTCACTCTGATGAGCACATGGCATGGTGTAATGGCGGACAAAGAAAAGTTTATGCGGTGGAAGATCAGCACAAATACTGTGTATAATACGTTCAAAACAGATACCAAATATTCACACAGCGTTCGCGGTAGACCCACACTAAAAGATGAGGAGCGCTTTCGGAACGGACTGGTCCGCAAACCTTACGAGAGATCTCTTTATGAGCGAACATTTATGAGTTAACCTTTCATCGAGAAACATGCTACATCCACTGAGCTATCTAATGTTAATCGAGAGAAGAATAAACTAAAATCTTTTCCGCTTACTGTATACATAAGTAATAACCTTGCATCTCCAGTATACCAAGACAAAAAACAGTTACAAGATAAACCCATAATTACAAATGTAACGCTGTGTTCCCGGCGGTCTTAAACTGACTAAATGTCCGGCAATCACAAAATTTTACCGAATTTTCACTGAAAGCTTCCTTTAAGCTTCTTGAGAGTATTAATTGTTTCTTTAGCAATGTCAAGTGACTCTAAAAATTACTTTGGTTTTTTAGTTGACGAAATATCCGTACGTGGGCATACTATAAAATCTCTCGACACTTAAAACAATTCGACTCAAACCGGATAGTGAAACATGCACTTCATGAATTCCGACTGAAAGCCTTCATTTAAACCTGTTGAAAGTATTTTATATTTCTTTAGAAATGTCAATCGATCCTTAAAATTATTTCGGTTTTCCTTAAGACGAATTTACCGAGCTTGTGTCAGCTGTTGTGTATACCATCACATCGCTCAGTATCTGTGACATCAGACTGTCCGGAAGTCAGAAATATTCACCGAATTCCGAATGAAATCCTTTTTCAATCCTTGGATGCTTCTTTAGTACGAAACATCAAATACTATCAATAGGTTTGAATAAGGATTTCAGTTGGAATTCGGTGAATATTTCTGACTGCCGGGCATTTAGCCTAAGTGGGACCGTAACCGGCAGTCTGATATCACAGATACTGAGCGATGTGATGGCATACATAAGCTCGGTAAATTCGTCTAAGTAAAACCGAAATAATTTTTAAGGATCGCTTGACATTTCTAAAGAAATATAAAGTACTTTCAATAGACTTAAATGAGGCTTTCAGTTGGAATTCGTTAAGTGAATGTTTCACTATCCGGTTTGAGTCGAATTGTTCGAAGTGTCGAGAGATGTCGTTCCATTTTATAGTATGCCCACGTTCGGATATTTCGTCAACTAAACAACCAAAGTAATTTGTAGAGTCACTTGACATTGCTAAAGAAACATTTAATACTATCAAGAAGCTTGAAGGAAGCTTTCAGTGAAAATTCGGTGAAATTTTCTGACTGCCTGGCATTTAGTCTGTTTAAGACTGTGCCCGGCTGCCGGGCATGTAGTCACAGGGTTTATAGCCTCTGTAGCTTGGCGGGTTTAACAATTTTTTAAGCGCGCTCGAACTGCTTAAACCGCCAAGCTACGCAGGCTACAGCGTTTA
>JAHPZR010054775.1:0-15000 GCA_019787425.1 Platygyra sinensis | reverse complement strand
CGCTGGCGCTTTGAAAGAAAACCCCATCAACCTATACATTTTCTGAAAGCTTAATAGTTATAGAATACAATCATATGTTTGAAGTTTTCTAAAAAGTTATTGTCGCAGTGATATAAAAAGAAATACCCAGAAACACTGCTTTGCTTAGACTGGTTCGCTTCCGCGCGTGAATCATCGGAGCGGCGCGATTAACATCGGAAATGTTTTCTCACACATCACCCTCAAAAAGGGTGTCGGCGATTTTCCAGATGTGGCTTGGTTTTTTTTCTACACCCTCTTAAAGTTTGATGTTCTGAACGCGGGTGTTTCCTTCCACTAAAGAGGCCATAACTCTGAAACGGAAGCGAAATTAAACAAAGCCCGACACCCTTTTTCGAAGGAGGTAATAGGGAACATACCTGCCGATTTTCAGCCAATTCCGTTGGAAGACACGCGTAAACGAACTAAAAATGTTCATCCTTATATGCAGTTTTGTTTTATCGAGAAAAAGACGAAAAACCTTTTGCGAGATCGGTATGATGAGGTGTTAAAAATTCCCTCCGCGCTGACAGATGTCGGCATGGGTCAGTTTACCAAAACAATGGGTCATGACAACTTGAAATAAACAGACGTCTACGTTGCAGTGAAATCGTCTGAGAAGCGAAAAGATACTTAGGTTTAAACAGGTTTGTATTTAAACTGCCGTGATTACTTCGTTGGCGGCATTGATATTATGTTGTTCGAGTTTAGACTTCTTCGTTCTCCAGACATTTTCTGAAACCATATATGCCTCGTGAAGCCAAAAAGAGGAAATTTCGAGGGCTATATCGTTTACATCTACATCTGTGTTTGACTCGATCTCTCGCTGTGGAAGTTTCGGAATCGCGTCCGTTCTCCAGCAATTTCGTGCGACTAGCACTTGTTGTATTTTGACCTTCAGCTTCAGTGGCGGGATTTGTGTCCTCGAGTTCCTTCAACCATTCTTCTAAGTAAACAATGCGACCCACAGTCGCTCAGATCAGGAGCCAAAGATCTTGTTCGACGCTGAACTTGCTGGTTCCACCAGATTTTCGCCTCTTCGGCTTCTTCGGCGACGAAAATGGGCAAGAAGTTTTCTTGCGAGTTTTCGTCCTGACATAAAGAAAATTTGACAAGAACGAAAGCTCGACTTGCGATGAAACAACCAGATCGAGAACGGTTCGCGTGCGCAAATAAAATATCACACCGCAATTCGCATTACATATGACAACTGGCGGTGAATTTTAATTAGAGCTGTCAACGCGCCGTAAGAGATTTCATGAGATTCAAAAACAGTTTTTCTCTTTATCGTAAAAAGTAAAAAAGCTTTTTCTCCATTCTTTCTGCAAATTATTTTTCTCAGTCTTCTCAATTTGAATAGCGAAAAAAAGATTTTTCGCATTTTTCTTAAAAATCCACCTACCATGATACCTTAAAGTTGACTGCTGCCCAGCTACTGGTTTTCGTATTCCTGACTCAAGCCCAGTTAACTTTTTGTAATCAGGGGCTCCATGTTTAGCTTGACATAATCTGCATGTAAATATCAAAATTGTAACACCTAGACTCTCTGTGTGACATAATAAATTAAACGTAACTGTAAAGCCTGAATCCACAGTGTGTTTGTTTTGCAGTGGGTCATGGTAGAAGTGAGGGGGAGAAAGTTCAGATCTCTTCCTTTAAAATCTATGCTGCTGATGTATTGAAACATATTGATGAAGCATCTGCAAACAATGGAGGACTTCCTATCTTTCTTTTTGGTCATTCCATGGCAAGTTTATTTTAACAGTGTTTTTAATTTGGAAACTCTTGAAGTCTATGTAATGATTTTGTAAATTTTATTTAGCAATATTAAAAAAGGCCAGTTTCAAAATACTGAAATGCATGTATTTCTAGCTAATGGCTATAGGACTTGGGGGAATTTAACAATGGAAATTAATGGAATACAATCATGTATTTATCCCTGACCTTAATATGATTTCTTTTGTCTTATTTTCTGCTATTAAAGCCTTGGAGCCTAACAAATTGTGGGCCGGGGAGTGAACTATGATGGACTAGCATCCCGTCTCTGGGGAGTAGAAATACTAGAGCCGCTTCATGCTTATACCAAACCGGGACAAGCTCCGGCAGCTTTGAGCCAGTCATGGCTCCAAGCCTTCACATACTCAGAGCCAAGTTAGAATTTTAATATATATTGAAAATGGCCGACAGGTATTAAAATGCGTAAATTATGTTCCAGATGAAATTCTATCAAGGATCTTCAAGGATCTTCATGAGTGTCTTATCAAGTCCTGTTTTTCATCAAGATCCTTGTGGATCCTTGTCAAGAATCTTCAGAATCTTTAAGGATTGAAAGTTATATTTTGCTCTGTGGAAGATCTTTGAAGAATCATCTTAGAGGATCTTGGCAAGTAACTTTACAAGATAGTTCATTTAAGGATCTTTGCAGAATCCTTGAAAGATCAGTGTAGTGTAAACACTGGTGTATACTGTAAGTCCCGGATTGAGAGGATTGATGAATCTTTACCTCCCGATCTACTCCAAGCGGTACAGCAGACAAGGGACAAGGGAGCCAGTTCGTGGCTGAACGCTATTCCAATCGAAGAACATGGACTGGCTTTGAACAAGCAGGAGTTTAGGGACTCCCTTTGCCTTCGCTACAACCTCCCTCTGCCCAATCTCCCTAGTTATTGTGCTTGTGGGAAAATGTTTACTGTCAAACACGCGTTGTCATGTAAGAAGGGAGGTTTTGTAGCTCAGAGGCATGTTACAATCCGGGATCTCCTGACATCACATATCAGTAAAGTGTGTAGAAATGTGGAGACAGAGCCACTTCTGCAACCACTCGACAATGAAGTATTCAACCTTCAGTCCACTGTTACAAGTCGAGAAGCGAGGCTGGATATGAAGGCAGGAGGTTTTTGGACACCAGGAGTAACGGCATTCTTTGATGTACGTGTAACGCATGTTAACTCCCGGTCCAACCAGGGCAAGCATACAGCTACGATCTTCAAAGAGCAAGAAAACGAGAAGAAGAGGAAATACAACCAGAGAGTGATGGATGTAGAGATGGGGACCTTTACACCACTGGTGTTTGGTACAAACGGGGGCATGGGACTCGATTGTCAGAACTTTTTAAGAACTCTCGCAAATAAGTTTTCGACTAAGAACGATGAACCCTACGCCAGCGTTATTTCCTGGCTTCGAATACAGCTTTCGTTTGCTATACTAAGAACTGTACATAGATGCGTCAGAGGTTCTAGATATCCTTTCAAATCACGTGAGGTCTCAGAAGACTTCACTCTCGCTGTAGCTGGTCTTCAACTGTATTTATAATTCTGGGGAATTTTTTTAATTCGAATGAATATTTCTTAGTTAAATTTACTCTTTCTAAGCTCAATTGAGTGCTCTTTAAATTGACGGGAATTGTAAATAGTCTTTTTCTTCTTTTATTAAGTGAGTTAATTATAAATAGGATTGTAATAGTTAGCATTGCTTGTCATATATTTAGTTTTTAATTTGTAAACAACACGATATAATTCAAAATTGTAAGATATTACTTATTGTACTGATATTTAAATAAAGTTTATTATTATTATTATTATTATTATTATTATTATTATTATTATTGTTATTATTATTATTATTATTTAACAAATAAAGAAGCCTAAGCAGTGTATTACACTGTGATAAAACACGACAGGCATTTGAGAGCACGAGGGAAATGTAGAAAATACGAGCCGCAGGCGAGTGTTTTCTACATTTCTCGAGTGTTCTCAAATGACTGGAGTGTTTTATCACCGAGTGTAATACACGCCTTAGGCTTCTTCATTTGCTTTATGATATAGATTTTGCGCGCGCAAAACAATAAAACACGCTTTTTCTATGTTTTATACTATGAGAAAACATAAGTTTTTGACCAATCAGAGCGCGCGCAGGGTCCTATCTATGTTATAATGTAGTATCTAAGCCGCTTTATCATCTTTGTCTTTCTTATTAATTTTATTGATTGCACTCGGAAAAACAAATTATTGACCATATCCCGATATAATATTATTATTTGTTTTGACGCCGGATCGTTAATTCGGGAGTTCGTTTTATATAGATATTCGAATTGAACGATTTGATTTTTCTGTCCCCTTGCCATATCGTAAAATCTAGGTTCCATAGGTTGTCCCCAGATACTTCCAGAACAACTTAACAGGCCAAAACAAAACATTAGCAGCTGTCATCGAGCACTAATGAGTGGGCGGTCAATCACAAAACAAAACATACACAAATAAAGGAAAGCAGGACGAGCACTGATTTAATCATAGCTTCCCGGCTTTTGTGAGTAACTATAACATAATTTCCTCGACAACTTAGCGTTATAAAAGTCATCTATGGCTACGTTGACTTTTCCATCTACCAAACTCAATCTTAGCCCTGATAAGACACAAAAATCACGAGTTGAAGGTTTCTAGTTTCAGGACGTTTAAGTTCTGCAACGAGAAATGGAAGTTACTCTAGATGAAAATAAAACTGCTGTCAGATGAGAATGTTTAATAATCTCTTCCAGGAATGCTCCGACCTGTTTTCATCTAGTGGTGCTGACGAGCTTGCGAGGGAAAATGGTCTTCGTTTCCTTGGCAAGATTCCAATTGACCAGGTACTGTAAGATGCAAAAGAGTCTCTGTATCTCTGCTCGGTTATCTACATTAAATTATCATTCGATGCGTTTTTTTCTTCCTTTCCATTGGCTGAGAGTCCACCACGTGACCTGCAAATAACTGCCTACAAATAATGGTCTGCTCATGCGTAGTACCGTCTAAATGTGTTTTGCTGCAAATAATATTCTGCTCATGCGTAATTGGACCCACGTTCTCGAGACAAAAATGGCAGATCCCTTCCCTGAGCTTCCAGGAAGTTATTAAAATATGAAAACAAACTTGTTGATCGAACGATAAAATAATTATTGAACTAGGTTATCGCAAAATATCATGATTTGTCAGTGTCTCGCAGATTAATTTTTTGCCTCAGCCTTCGGCTTCGGCACATAACTGATCTGCTCGCCACTGACAAATCACGATTTTTTGCTCAACCTCGTCCAATAATTGTTAATTATGTGTTATTCCTCAGCAGACTAGAATAGACTTTTTACAGTTGTCTGCTCAGTGACCTGGCCTTTGAATGGCAGTGAGGCTGGAGGTGACCTTGTTTTATTACAGACCTCACTGCTTTTGTTGTGCAAATGTAGTAGTAGTAGTAGACATTATTAGAGAGGGTAACATTTGACAGTAATTAAACTGATAAACTAATGGCCCTAAATCAAGTTGTTATAATGCTACCTAGGTGCTTTTACATGACAAAAGCAGAGAGGTCTGTATCAAAGCAAGGTCACCTCCAGCCTCGCTGCCATTCAAAGGCCAGGTCACCGAGCAGACTGTCTGACAACTGTAAAATGGTCTATTACAGAGACCAGGAAAGAAAAACAGGTCTTTGTGCGGTAACCAGGACGCTTACCGCGTGATGAACCTAGTAATTGGCGTAGCATACTGTACTCTTGTAAATTAATATTGACTTCCGTTGACTTTGGCATTGATACCAGGCACATTAAATTTCCATAGATTAAACAACAAGAAAACCACACAATTTGTAACCACAACTTTTAACCTATGTCTTAAACAGGGTATCAAAAATCGGAACTCTGTCTTAAACAGGGTAGGAAAATCAGCGATATTTGTCTTAAACAGGGTCAGGGTATGAGGGGCCAGGCCGCACCTCCCCACCCAGGGATATATCGAGTACCCCCCCCCCCCGGGCATGAGTCTCCATGTAACTCAGTGGTTAGAACACTCGACAGTGTCGACAGTGTCAATAAGTTTGAATCCTGTCTGGACTCATATTCTTTTCTTTGTCCTATCCTCTGGGCATGGTGTACAATTTATCCCTCAGTAGGGCTGTTTTGTCGCTAAACTTTCCATTTCCGCCTTAATACACTTTTTACTTGGGTTAGACGAGTTGTAGCTTTGACGCCCGTCAACCAAACCCCTCGAGCATAAAAAACTGACGTCAATTTGTTAAATCTGAAGCAACACCCTCGACATTTGTAATAATAGGTACAGCATAATTTTGAGCATAATATCCAAGTTTCACGGGTGACGCCCGAAAGCAAAATACAGTCGAAGCTCTCGTAAGCGACCACCTCGAGAATTCGAAAAAGTGGTCGTAACTACAGCTGGTCGCTTACAAGAATACGCTCTCGTAAGCGACCCCATGGTAAAACAATAGAGGTTGGTCGCTTACGAGAGCTTCAGAAAACTCGAAAAAGAAGGCTGGTCAGCGGCCGTAATGGCGAACGGACACGTGCCTTTTGCTCTGTGAAGTAATGCATCAGTCAATTCCAGCAGTGCCCATTCCCCCCCCCCCCCCCCCCCCCCCCCGGGCTAACCCCCGGGCATTAAAATTTTTTTTTAAAAAAATTGGGCAAATTCCCCGGGGTGGGGACACATAAGCTGTCTAAATGCTCCGGGGCGGGGACGAAGAAAGAGGGCAAATGCCCTTCCCCCGGGATCGTCCCCTTCCAAGACTTCCAACACTCCTGCAGTTTTTTATAACCAGTGAATAAAACGGTCAACTGTTCAGTATTTTAATGCAATGGTATTGAAGACTTCAAGGACAACAGTACGTGCAATTTTATTCTGATTATATTTATTCCTTATATTTTGTTTTTAACAATTTTTTATTATTTCTTTCTTATATTTTGTTGTTCACCTTGTCGCGTAAAGAATCAAGACATTTTAATTGATGATGCATCGCATTTTAAGCTGGCAAGATCTGTGTTGAAGATCGCATCATTTGAATTCACAAATCTTCAGTATTTCAATTCCACTTTCATGAATTTAAAAATTGTTAGGCTAGTTTTGAATGCGAAATGCGAAATAGTCGTTCACGCAGTGTTCACGTCAGTGATTGTTTTGTGATAAACAAGTATAGTTCACCTTATCGCTTATATTTACATGCTTACAAGTAATGAAGAAACATCAAAATTGAGGAAAATGATACCTTTAAAAACAAAATATAAAGGAATAAATATTAATCAGAATAAAATTGCACGTACTGTTGTCCTTGAAGTCTTCAATACCATTGCATTAAAATACTGAACAGTTGACCGTTTTATTCACTGGTTAATAAAAAACTGCAGGAGTGTTGGAAGTCTTGGAAGGGGACGATCCCGGGGAAGGGCATTTGCCCTCTTTCTTCGTCCCCGCCCGGAGCATTAGACAGCTTATGTGTCCCCACCCCGGGGAATTTGCCCAATTTTTTTAAAAAAAATTTTAATGCCCGGGGGTTAGCCCGGGGGGGGGGGGGGGGGGGGGGGAATGGGCACTGCTGGAATTGACTGATGCATTACTTCACAGAGCAAAAGGCACGTGTCCGTTCGCCATTACGCCGCTGACCAGCCTTCTTTTTCGAGTTTCTGAAGCTCTCGTAAGCGA
The DNA here is from genome assembly GCA_019787425.1 of Platygyra sinensis. Taxonomy (NCBI): domain Eukaryota; kingdom Metazoa; phylum Cnidaria; class Anthozoa; order Scleractinia; family Merulinidae; genus Platygyra; species Platygyra sinensis. The sequence continues at coordinate 7,528 of JAHPZR010054775.1, read as the reverse complement.
CCAACCTCTATTGTTTTACCATGGGGTCGCTTACGAGAGCGTATTCTTGTAAGCGACCAGCTGTAGTTACGACCACTTTTTCGAATTCTCGAGGTGGTCGCTTACGAGAGCTTCGACTGTATTTTGCTTTCGGGCGTCACCCGTGAAACTTGGATATTATGCTCAAAATTATGCTGTACCTATTATTACAAATGTCGAGGGTGTTGCTTCAGATTTAACAAATTGACGTCAGTTTTTTATGCTCGAGGGGTTTGGTTGACGGGCGTCAAAGCTACAACTCGTCTAACCCAAGTAAAAAGTGTATTAAGGCGGAAATGGAAAGTTTAGCGACAAAACAGCCCTACTGAGGGATAAATTGTACACCATGCCCAGAGGATAGGACAAAGAAAAGAATATGAGTCCAGACAGGATTCAAACTTATTGACACTGTCGACACTGTCGAGTGTTCTAACCACTGAGTTACATGGAGACTCATGCCCGGGGGGGGGGGGGTACTCGATATATCCCTGGGTGGGGAGGTGCGGCCTGGCCCCTCATACCCTGACCCTGTTTAAGACAAATATCGCTGATTTTCCTACCCTGTTTAAGACAGAGTTCCGATTTTTGATACCCTGTTTAAGACATAGGTTAAAAGTTGTGGTTACAAATTGTGTGGTTTTCTTGTTGTTTAATCTATGGAAATTTAATGTGCCTGGTATCAATGCCAAAGTCAACGGAAGTCAATATTAATTTACAAGAGTACAGTATGCTACGCCAATTACTAGGTTCATCACGCGGTAAGCGTCCTGGTTACCGCACAAAGACCTGTTTTTCTTTCCTGGTCTCTGTAATAGACCATTTTACAGTTGTCAGACAGTCTGCTCGGTGACCTGGCCTTTGAATGGCAGCGAGGCTGGAGGTGACCTTGCTTTGATACAGACCTCTCTGCTTTTGTCATGTAAAAGCACCTAGGTAGCATTATAACAACTTGATTTAGGGCCATTAGTTTATCAGTTTAATTACTGTCAAATGTTACCCTCTCTAATAATGTCTACTACTACTACTACATTTGCACAACAAAAGCAGTGAGGTCTGTAATAAAACAAGGTCACCTCCAGCCTCACTGCCATTCAAAGGCCAGGTCACTGAGCAGACAACTGTAAAAAGTCTATTCTAGTCTGCTGAGGAATAACACATAATTAACAATTATTGGACGAGGTTGAGCAAAAAATCGTGATTTGTCAGTGGCGAGCAGATCAGTTATGTGCCGAAGCCGAAGGCTGAGGCAAAAAATTAATCTGCGAGACACTGACAAATCATGATATTTTGCGATAACCTAGTTCAATAATTATTTTATCGTTCGATCAACAAGTTTGTTTTCATATTTTAATAACTTCCTGGAAGCTCAGGGAAGGGATCTGCCATTTTTGTCTCGAGAACGTGGGTCCAATTACGCATGAGCAGAATATTATTTGCAGCAAAACACATTTAGACGGTACTACGCATGAGCAGACCATTATTTGTAGGCAGTTATTTGCAGGTCACGTGGTGGACTCTCAGCCAATGGAAAGGAAGAAAAAAACGCATCGAATGATAATTTAATGTAGATAACCGAGCAGAGATACAGAGACTCTTTTGCATCTTACAGTACCTGGTCAATTGGAATCTTGCCAAGGAAACGAAGACCATTTTCCCTCGCAAGCTCGTCAGCACCACTAGATGAAAACAGGTCGGAGCATTCCTGGAAGAGATTATTAAACATTCTCATCTGACAGCAGTTTTATTTTCATCTAGAGTAACTTCCATTTCTCGTTGCAGAACTTAAACGTCCTGAAACTAGAAACCTTCAACTCGTGATTTTTGTGTCTTATCAGGGCTAAGATTGAGTTTGGTAGATGGAAAAGTCAACGTAGCCATAGATGACTTTTATAACGCTAAGTTGTCGAGGAAATTATGTTATAGTTACTCACAAAAGCCGGGAAGCTATGATTAAATCAGTGCTCGTCCTGCTTTCCTTTATTTGTGTATGTTTTGTTTTGTGATTGACCGCCCACTCATTAGTGCTCGATGACAGCTGCTAATGTTTTGTTTTGGCCTGTTAAGTTGTTCTGGAAGTATCTGGGGACAACCTATGGAACCTAGATTTTACGATATGGCAAGGGGACAGAAAAATCAAATCGTTCAATTCGAATATCTATATAAAACGAACTCCCGAATTAACGATCCGGCGTCAAAACAAATAATAATATTATATCGGGATATGGTCAATAATTTGTTTTTCCGAGTGCAATCAATAAAATTAATAAGAAAGACAAAGATGATAAAGCGGCTTAGATACTACATTATAACATAGATAGGACCCTGCGCGCGCTCTGATTGGTCAAAAACTTATGTTTTCTCATAGTATAAAACATAGAAAAAGCGTGTTTTATTGTTTTGCGCGCGCAAAATCTATATCATAAAGCAAATGAAGAAGCCTAAGGCGTGTATTACACTCGGTGATAAAACACTCCAGTCATTTGAGAACACTCGAGAAATGTAGAAAACACTCGCCTGCGGCTCGTATTTTCTACATTTCCCTCGTGCTCTCAAATGCCTGTCGTGTTTTATCACAGTGTAATACACTGCTTAGGCTTCTTTATTTGTTAAATAATAATAATAATAATAACAATAATAATAATAATAATAATAATAATAATAATAATAATAAACTTTATTTAAATATCAGTACAATAAGTAATATCTTACAATTTTGAATTATATCGTGTTGTTTACAAATTAAAAACTAAATATATGACAAGCAATGCTAACTATTACAATCCTATTTATAATTAACTCACTTAATAAAAGAAGAAAAAGACTATTTACAATTCCCGTCAATTTAAAGAGCACTCAATTGAGCTTAGAAAGAGTAAATTTAACTAAGAAATATTCATTCGAATTAAAAAAATTCCCCAGAATTATAAATACAGTTGAAGACCAGCTACAGCGAGAGTGAAGTCTTCTGAGACCTCACGTGATTTGAAAGGATATCTAGAACCTCTGACGCATCTATGTACAGTTCTTAGTATAGCAAACGAAAGCTGTATTCGAAGCCAGGAAATAACGCTGGCGTAGGGTTCATCGTTCTTAGTCGAAAACTTATTTGCGAGAGTTCTTAAAAAGTTCTGACAATCGAGTCCCATGCCCCCGTTTGTACCAAACACCAGTGGTGTAAAGGTCCCCATCTCTACATCCATCACTCTCTGGTTGTATTTCCTCTTCTTCTCGTTTTCTTGCTCTTTGAAGATCGTAGCTGTATGCTTGCCCTGGTTGGACCGGGAGTTAACATGCGTTACACGTACATCAAAGAATGCCGTTACTCCTGGTGTCCAAAAACCTCCTGCCTTCATATCCAGCCTCGCTTCTCGACTTGTAACAGTGGACTGAAGGTTGAATACTTCATTGTCGAGTGGTTGCAGAAGTGGCTCTGTCTCCACATTTCTACACACTTTACTGATATGTGATGTCAGGAGATCCCGGATTGTAACATGCCTCTGAGCTACAAAACCTCCCTTCTTACATGACAACGCGTGTTTGACAGTAAACATTTTCCCACAAGCACAATAACTAGGGAGATTGGGCAGAGGGAGGTTGTAGCGAAGGCAAAGGGAGTCCCTAAACTCCTGCTTGTTCAAAGCCAGTCCATGTTCTTCGATTGGAATAGCGTTCAGCCACGAACTGGCTCCCTTGTCCCTTGTCTGCTGTACCGCTTGGAGTAGATCGGGAGGTAAAGATTCATCAATCCTCTCAATCCGGGACTTACAGTATACACCAGTGTTTACACTACACTGATCTTTCAAGGATTCTGCAAAGATCCTTAAATGAACTATCTTGTAAAGTTACTTGCCAAGATCCTCTAAGATGATTCTTCAAAGATCTTCCACAGAGCAAAATATAACTTTCAATCCTTAAAGATTCTGAAGATTCTTGACAAGGATCCACAAGGATCTTGATGAAAAACAGGACTTGATAAGACACTCATGAAGATCCTTGAAGATCCTTGATAGAATTTCATCTGGAACATAATTTACGCATTTTAATACCTGTCGGCCATTTTCAATATATATTAAAATTCTAACTTGGCTCTGAGTATGTGAAGGCTTGGAGCCATGACTGGCTCAAAGCTGCCGGAGCTTGTCCCGGTTTGGTATAAGCATGAAGCGGCTCTAGTATTTCTACTCCCCAGAGACGGGATGCTAGTCCATCATAGTTCACTCCCCGGCCCACAATTTGTTAGGCTCCAAGGCTTTAATAGCAGAAAATAAGACAAAAGAAATCATATTAAGGTCAGGGATAAATACATGATTGTATTCCATTAATTTCCATTGTTAAATTCCCCCAAGTCCTATAGCCATTAGCTAGAAATACATGCATTTCAGTATTTTGAAACTGGCCTTTTTTAATATTGCTAAATAAAATTTACAAAATCATTACATAGACTTCAAGAGTTTCCAAATTAAAAACACTGTTAAAATAAACTTGCCATGGAATGACCAAAAAGAAAGATAGGAAGTCCTCCATTGTTTGCAGATGCTTCATCAATATGTTTCAATACATCAGCAGCATAGATTTTAAAGGAAGAGATCTGAACTTTCTCCCCCTCACTTCTACCATGACCCACTGCAAAACAAACACACTGTGGATTCAGGCTTTACAGTTACGTTTAATTTATTATGTCACACAGAGAGTCTAGGTGTTACAATTTTGATATTTACATGCAGATTATGTCAAGCTAAACATGGAGCCCCTGATTACAAAAAGTTAACTGGGCTTGAGTCAGGAATACGAAAACCAGTAGCTGGGCAGCAGTCAACTTTAAGGTATCATGGTAGGTGGATTTTTAAGAAAAATGCGAAAAATCTTTTTTTCGCTATTCAAATTGAGAAGACTGAGAAAAATAATTTGCAGAAAGAATGGAGAAAAAGCTTTTTTACTTTTTACGATAAAGAGAAAAACTGTTTTTGAATCTCATGAAATCTCTTACGGCGCGTTGACAGCTCTAATTAAAATTCACCGCCAGTTGTCATATGTAATGCGAATTGCGGTGTGATATTTTATTTGCGCACGCGAACCGTTCTCGATCTGGTTGTTTCATCGCAAGTCGAGCTTTCGTTCTTGTCAAATTTTCTTTATGTCAGGACGAAAACTCGCAAGAAAACTTCTTGCCCATTTTCGTCGCCGAAGAAGCCGAAGAGGCGAAAATCTGGTGGAACCAGCAAGTTCAGCGTCGAACAAGATCTTTGGCTCCTGATCTGAGCGACTGTGGGTCGCATTGTTTACTTAGAAGAATGGTTGAAGGAACTCGAGGACACAAATCCCGCCACTGAAGCTGAAGGTCAAAATACAACAAGTGCTAGTCGCACGAAATTGCTGGAGAACGGACGCGATTCCGAAACTTCCACAGCGAGAGATCGAGTCAAACACAGATGTAGATGTAAACGATATAGCCCTCGAAATTTCCTCTTTTTGGCTTCACGAGGCATATATGGTTTCAGAAAATGTCTGGAGAACGAAGAAGTCTAAACTCGAACAACATAATATCAATGCCGCCAACGAAGTAATCACGGCAGTTTAAATACAAACCTGTTTAAACCTAAGTATCTTTTCGCTTCTCAGACGATTTCACTGCAACGTAGACGTCTGTTTATTTCAAGTTGTCATGACCCATTGTTTTGGTAAACTGACCCATGCCGACATCTGTCAGCGCGGAGGGAATTTTTAACACCTCATCATACCGATCTCGCAAAAGGTTTTTCGTCTTTTTCTCGATAAAACAAAACTGCATATAAGGATGAACATTTTTAGTTCGTTTACGCGTGTCTTCCAACGGAATTGGCTGAAAATCGGCAGGTATGTTCCCTATTACCTCCTTCGAAAAAGGGTGTCGGGCTTTGTTTAATTTCGCTTCCGTTTCAGAGTTATGGCCTCTTTAGTGGAAGGAAACACCCGCGTTCAGAACATCAAACTTTAAGAGGGTGTAGAAAAAAAACCAAGCCACATCTGGAAAATCGCCGACACCCTTTTTGAGGGTGATGTGTGAGAAAACATTTCCGATGTTAATCGCGCCGCTCCGATGATTCACGCGCGGAAGCGAACCAGTCTAAGCAAAGCAGTGTTTCTGGGTATTTCTTTTTATATCACTGCGACAATAACTTTTTAGAAAACTTCAAACATATGATTGTATTCTATAACTATTAAGCTTTCAGAAAATGTATAGGTTGATGGGGTTTTCTTTCAAAGCGCCAGCGTAAGAGCGCGATTTCCAAACACTGTCAATCCACCTACCATGATACCTTAAATAAACAGGTGAACTCAATGAGCTTTACACTCGAGCCTGCGATATCATCAGGTGACACTGGTCAGTAGACACCTTGCTTTGACAGATGACTATTGACTATAACATGGCTGTCCAATATCAAAGATGTCTACTGTGAACCAAGGCTGTATGTTGTGCCAGAGTCAGTCTTTTAGCTGGAGTAATTGGCTGTCATGTTGCATGACTTCATTAGTCTCATTGTTACTGTATATGCACACCCACGAGCAATTCAACTACCCATGATGACCATGAGAAAAGCAATTCATTGGTTCCTATGAGCATGGAGCTGTGTTTGGTAGCCTTCAGACCGCTGGCACTCCACTATAATTACATTGTACACACTTTCTAGATTTCACAATTTATATTAAAAAACTATCTCCCTTAACCCTTTAATGCCCAATAGTGACTTATAGATTTTACTCTGTCCAACGCCAGACGATTTTACTTGTCAAAGGGAGGCCCCTTGGGCACTAAAGGGTTAAAAAACTATCTCCCTTAACCCTTTAATGCCCAATAGTGACTTATAGATTTTACTCTGTCCAACGCCAGACGATTTTACTTGTCAAAGGGAGGCCCCTTGGGCACTAAAGGGTTAAAAAAACTATCTCCCTTAACCCTTTAATGCCCAATAGTGACTTATAGATTTTACTCTGTCCAACGCCAGACGATTTTACTTGTCAAAGGGAGGCCCCTTGGGCACTAAAGGGTTAAAAAACTCTCCCTTAACAGTGTATGTACTTGTGATGTTCAACTTTAATTCATATAATAAGTCAAGTTATTCTCAGATTTTGATTGGTTCTTTCTTATGAGCAATTGAGGACAAGCAAATAATTAATAATAATAATAATAATAATAATAATAATAACAATAATAATTAATAATAATAATAATAAAAGATAATAATAATAATTCAAACTTTATTAAAACATCACAATACATGTAAATTACAAGATTAAAAAGAAAGGCTAAAAGATCATTTGAGTTATTATTATTATTATTATTATTATTATTATTATTATTATTATTATACTTACTTATACTCAGTGATAATAATTTATATGATAAAAAAGAAGAAAAGAACTATAGTATTATAAAAATATTTTTAGTATATATTTACATAATTGTTATAATTTTACATTAGATTATTTTCTACTAAAAGATAAGAGAAAAAAAAGAAAAAGCGATAATAAA